>JAVTVJ010000522.1:0-33038 GCA_034509425.1 Eopsaltria australis
AAAAACAATCCTGACAGGCATTTTAGTTAAGGTTCAGTATCGGGTGTGGGAAAAGATATGGAAGCAGCAGCTTCAAAGCCTGCTGAACAGTTCTAATCACCCTCCACCTAAGTCTTCCACAGGCTCCTGGACACCACATGCTCCAAAAGCTGAATCCACTGTGTCCTGCTCTCCATCATCACCCATGCCACTGGAGACCCCATCAGAGGCGATCCCAGATGACCAGTCACTTGAACCACGATGGCTGAAGTTAGTAGGCATCACAACTCTCCACCCAACACATCCACCAGAGCAGATCCAGTCACATCCACCAACAGACGCTGCTCCACAGCGATCAGCATGGAAGAGAAGGAAAAAGAAAACTCCAAACTTCGACAGTCATCAAGAAAAATCACTGAGACTCTTCTTGATATCTTCCCCTTAGACTCTCCTGAAACCTACCCCATGTACCTCCCATACCCCAATCATTCCCAGTCCTGTAGAGAGACAATGATTTAACAATGTTTGTTTGTTTATTTGCAGATTTTCAAGACTTTGCTTTGGATTTTGGTTATTATCTTCATTGTACTAACAAATCACTTTCTTTAAGTAAAAAGACAGGGGGAGATGTTGCGGTGGTTCGGAACAAGAGGACTTCCGGACAGGTTCCACGGACAGAGGGTTTCCCCCCGGAGCTCCCAGGGGCAGCAGTTGGACCACCAATCCACGGACCCAAGCTCCTGCTATTGGTTACTGGACTTGTCTGTTATGTTTCCCCGCTCTGGGAAATTCCTTGTCACTCCATAGTTCATTCGTTGTTCTCTCTGTTCCCCTCCCCTCCCTAAACCCAATTTGATCATGTACCCCAGCCCCTCCCCTGTATTGCCCCCCTGCCCTCATCCTATTGGGTGTTGTTCCTCCCTTAAATCCCGATGTAATAAGCTGCTCTTGGCTCTTGGTCCATGTGCTCCCTTTGGAGGCAATAAACCTACCGAAATCACATACCAAGAGACCTCCTTCTCTGGTAGTTCTTTGCTGTTTCACCATGCTCCGGGGGCAACATCTCCCCGGACCGAACGCGGGCCAGCTGTGCTCATAGTCAGCACTCCAAGGGTGCCTTCCCGAGGGCGAACGGCATCCTAGGATAGGGCTAGGACTCCGCTGCCGGTACCAGGGTGGGACTGAAGCAGGGAACGCAAGAAGTGGCGCACCGAACAGAGACTCCGACCTCTCGGGGTTCCCTGCGAGCGACCTGGATACGCAGCAGCGGTCCAGACTGCGCCTTCGGGACGTCGCTCCCCTAGCGAGAACTTCCGCGTTTTAGCGGGGGGCTGGCAGGGGCCGTCAGCAACCGTTCTGGAGCGTCTGAAGTGTGTACGCTAGCTGAGCGGACTGACGAGACCAGAGACCCTTGCTCTTGTGGATGTTTCTCCCTCCGGAGCCGGTGACGGCAACTGAAGCCGGGATCGAGGAACCAAGACCCGCACGGAGCGGTGAGGTTTGGTGGCTGCGGGGCGCGGTGGGAAAGGACCAGGATCTGCACGCGGCGGCGAAGCTCGGTGCCCGTGATAGCGGCGGGAAAGCCACCGAGATCCGAGCGCAGACGGCGAGGTCTAATCCGCGATAGGCAGCGGGAATCAGGTTCGAGGGAGAGTTTTGTACCGTATAAAAAGAGCAAGGAGGCTTTATTCGGAGACAATGGGTATTAAGCTGTCCCGAATAGAGCAGGAGTTTTATGTCCAAATTAAAGAGACCCTAAAGTTAAAAAACGGGAATGCTAATAAGAAGGCTTGGAAACGTTTTGTTAAATGGATCTTTGCCTATGTCCCTCTTGCTTCTGCTTCTTCTGTTAAAACTCTGAGTTTTTTGGAGTTAGTAGAAAAACGTTTAGAGGCAGTGGAGAGAGGGGGTGATGTTTCTGTCCGAAAATTTTTCCCGTTGTTGATTGTAATTTGTTATACTTTGCGTAATTGTCCTGAAAGTTCGAAATCCCCGACTCACGCACCCCATGTTCCTAATTCCCCTTTTCCCAATCCCTCTTCCCTGCTGCAGGAAAGCGCGCCCCTCAGTTCTCCCCGCTATGAGACTGATTCCCTCATAGCGAGCTTCACCCCAAACCCTTTCTCCGAGCCCTCAGTCAAACTCGCGCCGGCTGCGCTCCCCCATTGTTCCGAGTTTAAAGATGGCGGCGGCCTCGTGGCGCCGTGCCTACACCCCTGCGCCCACTGCGCAGCCTCACGCCGAAAGCCCGCGAATCCTCCCAACTCCTCCCACGGCTCCTTCCCCTTCGCGTTGATTGGCCCCGCGTCGGGTTCCCCCCCCCGCGGCCGATGATGTCTTCGCATCGGGTTCCCCCCCTGCGGCCGATGATGTCTTTGCGTCGGGTCCCTCCCCTCGCGCCGGAGGTCCCTGCCCCAGCCCGAGGGAGATCCCCGCCCCACCCCGCGCCTGGACTGCTCATATCAACTGCAGTCCCGCCCCTAACCACCGCCCACTTCCAGATCCCCACGCTCCCTCTTCACACCCCGAGACTGGGGGCCGAAAAGTGGAGAGGCTGAAGCCTGCGATGCAGCTGGTCAGCCAAGACCCTGCAGTGGCATCAGGTGTGCACAGCCCTCAGGGTAACAACCCACGATGGGAATCACAGTCACCTGCAGCCTTGCGAGAGCCTAGCAAGGTGGAGAGAGAGCTTGGGAGAGATTCTCCTCACTTTAAAGGTGTGCTGGTCCCATCTGACATAAAAACAATCCTGACAGGCATTTTAGTTAAGGTTCAGTATCGGGTGTGGGAAAAGATATGGAAGCAGCAGCTTCAAAGCCTGCTGAACAGTTCTAATCACCCTCCACCTAAGTCTTCCACAGCCTCCTGGACACCACATGCTCCAAAAGCTGAATCCACTGTGTCCTGCTCTCCATCACCACCCATGCCACTGGAGACCCCATCAGAGGCGATCCCAGATGGCCAGTCACTTGAACCACGATGGCTGAAGTTAGTAGGCATCACAACTCTCCACCCAACACATCCACCAGAGCAGATCCAGTCGCATCCACCAACAGACGCTGCTCCACAGAGATCAGCGTGGAAGAGAAGGAAAAAGAAAACTCCAAACATCGACAGTCATCAAGAAAAATCACTGAGACCCTTCTTCTTGATATCTTCCCCTTAGACTCTCCTGAAACCTACCCCATGTACCTCCCATACCCCAATCATTCCCAGTCCTGTAGAGAGACAATGATTTAACAATGTTGGTTTGTTTATTTGCAGATTTTCAAGACTTTGCTTTGGATTTTAGTTATTATCTTCATTGTACTAACAAATCCTTCTTTCTTTAAGTAAAAGACAGGGGGAGATGTTGCGGTGGTTCGGAACCAGAGGACTTCCGGACAGGTTCCACGGACAGAGGGTTTCCCCCCAAAGCTCCCAGGGGCAGCAGTTGGACCACCAATCCACGGACCCCAAGCTCCTGCTATTGGTTACTGGACTTGTCTGTTATGTATTCCCGCTCTGGGAAATTCCCTGTCACTCCATAGTTCATTCGTTGTTCTCTCTGTTCCCCTCCCCTCCCTAAACCCCATTTGATCATGCACCCCAGCCCCTCCCCTGTATTGTCCCCTGCCCTCATCCTATTGGGTGTTGTTCCTCCCTTAAATACCGATGTAATAAGCTGCTCTTGGCTCTTGGTCCATGTGCTCCCTTTGGAGGCAATAAACCTACCGAAATCACATACCAAGAGACCTCCTTCTCTGGTAGTTCTTTGCTGTTTCACCACGCTCCGGGGGCAACATCTCCCCGGACCGAACGCGGGCCAGCTGTGCTCATAGTCAGCACTCCGAGGGTGCCTTCCCGAGGGCGAACGGCATCCTAGGATAGGGCTAGGACTCCGCTGCCGGTACCAGGGTGGGACTGAAGCAGGGAACGCAACAAGTGGCGCACCGAACAGAGACTCCGACCTCTCGGGGTTCCCTGCGAGCGACCTGGATACGCAGCAGCGGTCCGGACTGCGCCTTCGGGACGTCGCTCCCCTAGCGAGAACTTCCGCGTTTTAGCGGGGGGCTGGCAGGGGCTGTCAGCAACCGTTCTGGAGCGTCTGAAGTGTGTACGCTAGCTGAACGGACTGACGAGACCAGAGACCCTTGCTCTTTTGGATGTTTCTCCCTCCGGAGCCGGTGACGGCAACTGAAGCCGGGATCGAGGAACCAAGACCCGCACGGAGCGGTGAGGTTTGGTGGCTGCGGGGCGCGGTGGGAAAGGACCAGGATCCGCGCGCGGCGGCGAAGCTCGGTGCCCGTGATAGCGGCGGGAAAGCCACCGAGATCCGAGCGCAGACGGTGAGGTCTAATCCGCGATAGGCAGCGGGAATCAGGCTCGAGGGAGAGTTTTGTACCGTATAAAAAGAGCAAGGAGGCTTTATTCGGAGACAATGGGTATTAAGCTGTCCCGAATAGAGCAGGAGTTTTATGTCCAAGTTAAAGAGACCCTAAAGTTAAAAAACGGGAATGCTAATAAGAGGGCTTGGAAACGTTTTGTTAAATGGATCTTTGCCTATGTCCCTCTTGCTTCTGCTTCTTCTGTTAAAACTCTGGGTTTTTGGGAGTTAGTAGAAAAACGTTTAGAGGCAGTGGAGAGAGGGGGTGATGTTTCTGTCCGAAAATTTTTCCCGTTGTTGATTTTAATTTGTTATACTTTGCGTAATTGTCCTGAAAGTTCGAAATCCCCGACTCACCCACCCCACGTTCCTAATTTCCCTTTTCCCAATCCCTCTTCCCCGCTGCAGGGAAGCGCGCCCCTCAGTTCTCCCCGCTATGAGACTGATTCCCTCATAGCGAGCTTCACCCCAAACCCTTTCTCCGAGCCCTCAGCCAAACTCGCGCCGGCTGCGCTCCCCCATTGTTCCGAGTTTAAAGATGGCGGCGGCCTCGTGGCGCCGTGCCTACACCCCTGCGCCCACTGCGCAGCCTCACGCCGAAAGCCCGCGAATCCTCCCAACCCCTCCCACGGCTCCTTCCCCTTCGCGTCGATTAGCCCCACGTCGGGCTCCCCCCCCGCGGCCGATGATGTCTTCGCGTCGGGTCCCTCCCCTCGCGCCGGAGGTCCCTGCCCCAGCCCGAGGGAGATCCCCGCCCCACCCCGCGCCTGGACTGCTCATATCAACTGCAGTCCCGCCCCTAACCACCGCCCACTTCCAGATCCCCACGCTCCCTCGTTCACACCCCGGGATTGGGGGCCGAAAAGTGGAGAGGCTGAAGCCTGCGATGCAGCCAGTCAGCCAGACCCTGCAGTGGCATCAGGTGTGCACAGCCCTCAGGGTAACAACCCACGATGGGAATCACAGTCACCTGCAGCCTTGCGACAGCCTAGCAAAGTGGAGAGAGAGCTTGGGAAAGATTCTCCTCACTTTAAAGGTGTGCTGGTCCCATCTGACATAAAAACAATCATGACAGGCATTTTAGTTAAGGTTCAGTATTGGGTGTGGGAAAAGATATGGAAGCAGCAGCTTCAAAGCCTGCTGAACAGTTCTAATCACCCTCCACCTAAGTCTTCCACAGCCTCCTGGACACCACATGCTCCAAAAGCTGAATCCACTGTGTCCTGCTCTCCATCACCACCCATGCCACTGGAGACCCCATCAGAGGCGATCCCAGATGACCAGTCACTTGAACCACGATGGCTGAAGTTAGTAGGCATCACAACTCTCCACCCAACACATCCACCAGAGCAGATCCAGTCGCATCCACCAACAGACGCTGCTCCACAGAGATCAGCGTGGAAGAGAAGGAAAAAGAAAACTCCAAACTTCGACAGTCATCAAGAAAAATCACTGAGACCCTTCTTCTTGATATCTTCCCCTTAGACTCTCCTGAAACCTACCCCATGTACCTCCCATACCCCAATCATTCCCAGTCCTGTAGAGAGACAATGATTTAACAATGTTTGTTTGTTTATTTGCAGATTTTCAAGACTTTGCTTTGGATTTTAGTTATTATCTTCATTGTACTAACAAATCACATTCTTTAAGTAAAAAGACAGGGGGAGATGTTGCGGTGGTTCGGAACCAGAGGACTTCCGGACAGGTTCCACGGACAGAGGGTTTCCCCCCGGAGCTCCCAGGGGCGGCAGTTGGACCACCAATCCATGGACCCAAGCTCCTGCTATTGGTTACTGGACTTGTCTGTTATGTATTCCTGCTCTGGGAAATTCCCTGTCACTCCATAGTTCATTCGTTGTTCTCTCTGTTCCCCTCCCCTCCCTAAACCCCATTTGATCATGTACCCCAGCCCCTCCCCTGTATTGTCCCCTGCCCTCATCCTATTGGGTGTTGTTCCTCCCTTAAATACCAATGTAATAAGCTGCTTTTGGCTCTTGGTCCATGTGCTCCCTTTGGAGGCAATAAACCTACCGAAATCACATACCAAGAGACCTCCTTCTCTGGTAGTTCTTTGCTGTTTCACCACGCTCCGGGGGCAACATCTCCCCGGACCGAACGCGGGCCAGCTGTGCTCGTAGTCAGCACTCCGAGGAAGTCTTCCAGATCGCGAACGACTTCCTAGGGTAGCGCTAGGACTCTGCTGCCGGTACCAGGGTGGGACTGAAGCAGAGAACGCAACAACCCACTTTACAAATTTCCGTAATAACTTTTTGTCAAATTTTTCCCCTGAAGTAACTAACTGAACTTTTAAACCATAATAAATAAATGAAAGCTCCTTTTCCCTCTTAGCAAGGTGGTTGCCCATCCTTACTATAGAAGAAAACTCCCCCACCTTAAACTTAAAAAAAAAACGCGGCGGAACAAAGTCCGAGCACTCACTTGCTCTGCGAATTCTTCTCCGAATTCTTTTTCGCCGGCTTCTTCAAATTCCCCTCTCTTCTCGAGGGTCCCCTCTCTTGTCGAGGGCAAACCGCCAAAAGAAATCCAAAGAAATGGGGGGGCCTTTGTGGAGTGAGCTGCTTTCCCGCTCCCGGAGCCGGGGGTCGCAGCTCGACCTGCAGAAGCTGCTTTCTTAAACGAAAGGCAGCTCCGCAGGGAGTGGCCCGCAACGGCGTCTTCGCTGCTGGTAGTGAGCTGTCTTTCGTGGTTCCTCCAGGAACCACTCACGTTGGGCGCCAACTGTAAAGTTTTATATTATTTTTCTGTGTAATACCTACTCGTCCTCCGATCCCAGGCACGGTGCCTCTGCTCGGTGGTTGCCTTCCTCACCACTGTGCTACCTCAACCCCCTGTCCGTTAGGATGAGAGCCGAGGGAACCCCGAGGATTCCACACAGGGGGGAAGGCGTGGAGGGTCGTCTTGGGTTTGGTTCAGGAGGAATCACAAAGGCAGGAGCGACTCTAAGCTTCAGGCAACAGAGAAGTTTATTCCCTGGAACCCCCAAGTCAAAGGAGCCCCGACCAGCTCTCGACAGCAACTTATATAGTACAATAAACAACCAATCAGGGTAAAGGCTCGGGGTGGGATTAAGGCGGGAGCTTTCAACAGCAGCAAATAATATAGAAACAGGGGAGTGGTTTGGGGATAACAACAAATCATAAACAGGGGTACAGAGAACTTTCCAGAACAACCTGTCAATCACCTGTGTAATAGACAAATAACATATTCAATAGGAACAAGGGGTGTCAACTTTGGGTGTTAACTGGGGTGTGACTACAACCAGGCTAAACCATGGATGTTTTTATAGCAGGGGGGCGACTCCCCGATGGACCAATCCACCAGGAAGTCCTCAAGCCCCTAGGTCTCGTTTCTATATTGACAACTGCCACAAATAAGCAGACACTTCTTTATTCAGGTGCCAGGAACACGGGGGATAACTCCTCCGAAAACGTGTTCCACTTAACAAACAAAACCCATCCGTTTGATATACTTTTTCTGCTGAATCATCTTTACATGTTCTTTTACATACTATGTGTCGCACGGTCGGACACGAAAGAATCAGGCAACTCTTAGTCAGCAGGTCAGTGCCACCAAGGCCGGGCCAGAGAGAAGAAGAGCCCAGCCTCTCTTTATTCTTTCATTTATATATCTTTACATAGACAGTCATGGATTGGACAATGAGGTTACCACATCTCCAATTCCATAGGTTAGGAACACAGTCTATCCACCTTCTCCGCCTTAGAAAAAGGAATGAAAAACAATACCAAAAGTACAAAACAATCTTTGGTCGGTTACATAAACATGGACTATGTTTACACAAAATCTATGAGAACTTTTACTACAAAGTATAAACACAGCACACTGCAAAAATCAGGGCGACAACTATGCATACTGTGCCCACTCTTAAATTTAATCTCTGCATTCATTGATTCCAATAGCTAATAAACTCCTTCCCGCATCCCTGGCTATCGAGCTGCTTGTTATTTGAGGAAACTGGAGGCAGGACTCTATGTTATTTTGTGATTCCTCAGTAGATGAAGCCTTTGTGTAGGATTTGATTGCTTTGAGCTGTAATTACAGTGCCATTAAGAAAGACTTTTATTTTTAACAGTGCTACTGATTTCACCCTTCCCTTTGAGGGCAAGCTGACTCCGTGTGTCTGTTCTTCCTTCATACTCAGTATCTGCTTAACTTTGTTCGAAATGGCTTTTTATTCTTTGCTGCTTCTCAAGTTGATGGTGTAGAGGCTTTGGTTTGTATCTCAGATCAGTTTGATCAGTTGCTGGGTCAGTGCCTGCAGTTGAGCCAGCTCCCCTACATTTCTGTCCCTCTCCTTTCTCTTCCCCATCTTCAGAGGAGGTGTGGGAAAGGGGAGTTTGCCTCCCTGTATCAGTTAAACCAGCTTAGGCAGACTTAAACTGCGTGGGTGGAACAATAGCAGTGGATTGGCCATGGCACCCAAGAAGATTTTCCCAAGAGCACTGTCCCCACACAGGGTTAGCAACATGAACCCCAGCCTCTGCTGATCATGCTTGCTGTCAGACACCCCTCCTGAAAAGTAATGGTGTGACTGTGGTCCCTCTCATCTGTATGGTGCAGGGTGACTACCTCCCTACATCCTTGTGGCCCAGTGCATAGGGTGCCATGGGGAGGCAAGCGCATGTGCCCTTCCAGTTAGATTTTAGAGTGAAGCTGGGGAGATGCTTAACCCAGTTCTCCAGCAGCAGCATCCTCTGCTTTGTGTGGTTTAAACAATCTTGGTGGCAGTCTGCAGAAAGTTTCCTGGGAGGATGGCAAATGTCAATGATTTCACAGCTGGTTTCATCAACTTTTTGCTTTTTTTTTTTTCCCCTTCTGAAACTTGGAGATTTGTCAATAAAATATTTTCTGGCCTTTAAAATCTAGCATAAAATATTTGGGGTTTGATGTTTGCTGGCACAGCGTTGGTAGTTGCACTGTCATCTGGCAGCATCCCTGTTGCAAGGTGTGCTCATGGGGTAACTAGAACACGTTGAAGTTCTTGCTTTATCCTGATCTGGTGCTCAAAAAGAAGGAGAAAAGAGAAATTTCCCCAGAGTAGATGCTAAAATTGAGGTGTCATGCTGGGATGCGTCTGGCTGAGGGACACTGAGCCTTTGCTTGATGCACTCTTCAGAGCTTACCTTTGCATGGGGGGAGATGCAACAGGGTCCCGCAGTCCCATGGGAGCTGCCCTCATCTTACCCCATGAGCCTGATTTCCCACTTCCCAAGAAGTGGAAGATAAGCTGGATTTCTGACTGACAGACACCTCACTTTACAACTATAAAAAGCCACACCAAACTTTCACAAAGTAGGAATTTTCTACAGGTTTCCCTGGAAATGTGTGGCGTTTCTCCCGTGAGTAGGGAAGCCTGCTTAGCTGTTACTCCCCAGGGGTTAAGTAAAAGGAGTCTGTGTACATTATCATCATTTCAGTAGTAAGTTACATTTGACTCCTAATCAATACTATTTCTTTTGCTAGCTTTAATATAGGTACCTTGATATCATGTACTGGTTTATGTTATGCTGTAATCTACTAGTAGTTCTTTTTCGTTTTATACTGTGCAGTAACTCTGATTAAGATCTTTCACCTGTTATCTCTTGTTGTTTAATAAATAATTCATTTTTATAAACAGACTTGATCTGCCATCCTTAGAACTAGTGGGCCAGGGTGAGTCCTTAAATTTAAACTGTTGCCAGAATCTGAGGCTGAGGCAGGATTTGCGTGAAGCTCCCACTCATCCCGTGACAGAATTGCTGCCTGGATAAGGGCTATCCCTGCACAAGCTGGGCATGGGTTGAGGTGTCCTTATGGCTCTGCTTTCTGATGGCCATGTGCAGCCAGACTCCTCTGGGCATCCACAAATGAAAGATAAAAAGACAGTGGGAAGAGCTGAGCTTGTTTCATCCCACCCTAGAGCCAGCACCAGAGTGGAGACTTGTGCGGTTCATTAGTGTGCTTAGTAATTTGAATTTTCTAGATCTGCTGCTAACTAATCCCATCACACCCTTTCAAGGGGTGTAGGTGGGTAAGAACGATTATCCCCATTTTCAGATAACAGGATCGCAGAGGTTAAGGCATCTTGGTGCATGAGCAGAGATTGCAGCTCACCTCCCAACTCCTGCTCTATGCTCCCTTCCCTGCACCGCAAGCTGTATCCCTGTCGTGGTTTGACACTGGCTAAATGTCAGGCACTTACGAAAGTCGTTCGTTTATCCTCTTCTGTTACAGCTGGGCAGAGAGGGGAAAAAAAATAAACGAAGGGCTCATGAGCTGAGATAAGGACTGAGAGAAAAAACACTTTAAGGGCAAAGTAGGTTGAAATTTAAAGGTATAAAGTAAATTTATTATTAACAGAGTCAGAGGAGGATAATGAGAAGGAAAATAAGCCCTTAAAGCAACTTTTTTTCCCCC
Organism: Eopsaltria australis; assembly: GCA_034509425.1. NCBI lineage: Eukaryota > Metazoa > Chordata > Aves > Passeriformes > Petroicidae > Eopsaltria > Eopsaltria australis. Next base: position 10,781 of record JAVTVJ010000522.1, read on the forward strand.
AGCCTCTCCCTCCTTCCCACCGACAGCGCAGGGAGACAGGGCGTGGGGGTTTTGGTCAGTTCGTCACTAGAGATCTTTTTCGGTTCTCTCAGGGAGAGGAGCTTTTCTTCTGCTATGCCATGGGGTCCCTCCCACAGGCAAACAGTCGCCCCAAAACTGTTGTGGCGTGGGTCACTCGTCCATGGGGTGCAGTTTTTGAAGGATAGGCTGCTCTAGTTTGGAAGCAGGGCCCCTCTCTCTATTCGGGTCTCTCACTAGACCACAGCTTTGTCTAATATCCACCCCCTCCGGGGTGAGCACTTTTCCCATGAGCTGCAAGTGGATTTTTGCATCCCCTGTGGACTTCCTGCATTACAAGGGGATAGTTTGTTTTACTGTAGTCTTCGCTACATGTTGGGGGTTTGGATTTGGTTTCTTTTTGTTTTTTTCTTCATTAATTTTTTCTCCCATGGGTTGCTGGGGAACTAATGACTGGGTACTTAAGAAAACAAAAGTGCGTGGCCTAGGGCTTTCTCCTACACAGGGCGGGGGAAGTTTTCTCTCAGGGAGCAGGGACAATGCGAGATGTTGGGACTGACAAAAGGAAGGGTGGGGGCAAGGGCTCGCCCTCTCTCTCCGGGATCTCAGAGCGGACAGTTGGAGTGGCTGTTTTGCTGAACCCATGGCCACTGAGAAATCAGCACGGAGCTGCTTGTTTTTTCTGCTGTGAGTTTTCCCCTATCCCACCGGGAGCCGAGCTGCCACCGACCCGTCCCTCCCTGCTCCTCCAGCACTGCTGCGAGTTTTTGCTATGCTGTAACTGTGCTCCCCCGGCCCGCTGAAACCTCCTGCTGTCCCAGCTCGCTGTGTCCGAGGATCCTGCTGGGGCACTGACACCAGCTGCCCCCCGCCGAGGGTTTGCAAAACAAAGCCTCTCCCCAATCCCTCCCTGCCCCGGGCAGCCACCATTGCCGTGTGCTACCTGAGCTCCCACTGGAGTTCCCCCCCTGCAACTGCGGGGGAATCATCGCACCCGCCCTGCCCACCAGGAGCCACCGGCGCCTCCTGCCGACTGTGACTGGAACTGCACCAGAAAGGGAAAGGTGCCTGAGGCCAAGCGGGCTGCCACTGGGTCTCTGGTTCTTTTTGTGGGTTAATGCCATAGTTGTTATTTGTTAGCTTTGTCTTTAATATTAGTAAAGAACTGTTATTCCTACTCCCATATCTTTGCCTGACAGCCCCTTGATTTCAAATTTATAACAATTCGGAGGGGGAGGAGTTACAGTTTTCCATTCCAAGGGAGGCTCCTGCCTTCCTTAACAGACGCCTGTTTTTCAAACCGAGACACTACAGCTTGCAGAGGAATCTCAGCTCCAACGTTTGGAGCACCTCTTCCCCCCTTTTCTTTTCCACTGACCTTGGTGCTGCCATGTTTTTGTTCACATGTCCTCACTTTCTCTTCTTCTCTGACTAGAAAAAACCTGCTGCTTGTAGGTATTATTGTCAACAAGTTCCACTAATTCAAAGATTCTTGCAAGATCCTGCAGCACCAAGAAGTTGATCTCATCTAGATTCTGCATCGGGGAATCGTTCGTCATGCTTTTGCTGCCGGCCAGGCTGCCCTGCCGCCATCCCGCAGGCAGTGGTGGCCACCATGAAGCTGGTTCTATTTAACTCTTCTTTTCATGCAAGATGCTGGTGTAATGAATGAGTAAATGATAAATGTTGGCTCTTCGTATATTGTGTAGAAATAGTGTTATGATAAAATATAGTACGACAGCAACCGCGGTGCCTCCCCACCCCTGGGGAAAAAACTGCCAGTGCACTGTTTTGATTTTCTTCTTAAATATGTCATCACAGAGACGTTACCAACCTCTCTAATTAGGCCAGCAGCATGTCCCTCTTCAGAGCCATCAGAGATTGGCTCTGTTGGACATGGTGGAAGCTTTTAGCAGCTTCTCACAGAAGCTACCCCTGTGGTGCTCCCCCGCTACAAAAAAAAGAAAATCCGGCCGTGCCAAATCAACACAATCCCATCACGTCTCTCTGTTTCCCCTTTGAACTATCTGTGTTTACACCTGTAGGCATTTTTTTCTCCCCCATTTTGCGGTGTTCAGGTTGATGGTGAGATGCATTTTTCTTTCTAATGAGGGCATTTCTTCCCTAGCATTAGCTCAGCATCGTTGGCCTGGTAATTGACAACATGCAGGCCTGGCTGAGTTTTGGACCCCTGTGTTTTTAGTGGCTCCAAAAATAATTTGCCTACCATGGCAGAGCTCTTTTTTGGCTGAGATGTATGACTTTGAAATGTGCTGGTCTGGCAAACTGACACAATTACAGCTCTGTGACCAGTGAGGAAGTTGTTACCCATCAGCACTGAGACATTTCAATTGCTAAAACAGATAATTACTGCCAAGGATGAGCCAGGTCCGGGCAGATGTCTCAGGACTCGGATCCCTGCAATGGTCCCTGAAGATGAGCATCCTGTCCCTGCCTGGAGCTGTGGGGTCTGGCTTAGCCCAGGTTCCCCCCCGGCATCCCCTCCTATGTCCCCTGGAAGGGAAAACCCTAAATCAACCTCTTGCCTTAATGTTGGCCTCTTTTTTGGCTGCTGGACCCCATGGAGACCACTCAGTTGCTGTAAAATAAGTGAAACTGTATCCCTGAAAATGCTTTTCATGCAATGACTTCTCTTTTATAAATATAGAAGGCCTGACTTATAAGTTGTTTTCCAAGGGGGGGGGGGGGGGGGGTGTACAGACAAACTTGCTTTCTGATTGTTGCAGATGGAGTGGGGGGCTTCAGACAAAGTTTATTAAAGAAGCCCTGCCCTTGAGTCACGAGGTGCTGAGAGGACCCCCTTGCTTTCTAAACTCCTCAGAGAGAGGAGCCAATGTGCAGCTGGATCCTGTCCTAGCGTTGGACTTTGTCAATGGTTTAAGTTTTACAACTTTGTCCTGCATGTTTTAATGATGGCAAATCAGATCTATTTATATAAAAATGAGTTATCTATTAAGATAAATAAATAGACAAAAAGAACTCAGTCAGAATTATTTACTGCACAGTATAAAAGCTAAAACTACTATTGCAGTATAAGATAGGATAGTGCTCTATATGAAAGCAATACTAAAGCAATTATATTAAAGCTAGCAAAAAGAAACTATTATTAGAGATTGATGTGAAGCGCCCATATCAACACTCGTGGGTAGGTCTCTTTCTCTTAACCTCAAGGAGTATCCTTGGTAGATGTGTCCAGACCCCAAGGGAGGAATCTCCACACACTCCAAGGAGGAATATATTAGAAGAACCTACCCTATGGAAAGTGGACTAGTGATTGACTGTCAGTTATATGCCTCAAGGTCAGCTGTGTCAGCTTAACATTTTTAGAGAAAGATACTTTACCATATCTGCCACATCTTTACCTCACTATCGGGATGAGTCAAACTGATTTTAGCATAATTCAACACCAAAAGCAGCTGATGGGCCCCCTCTCAGTGCACCACCAATAGCATTGTAAATAGGGCATTGTTCGAGTTGCTTGACCATGTTCTGGGGCAGAGGACCCTGCTACACTGATGTCATGTTGGACAATTCTCTTTTAAGGACCTGTCACTTTATCCAAATAGTCTGGTGTAATGAAGGAATTTCTCTCTCTCTTTCTTGTGCACCTTGTAGTTCTCCTTCCAGTTTTGTTTCCCTGTTGCTTTGAAAAGCATGACCCAGGTTGCTTCTTTGCTTTTCTTCCCTTTTGACCAGCTGAAGTGAGTGGTTTTTACATCCTCATACGTGCTGTGTGGTAGCTGGGTTTCTCAGTTGGCAGATTTGGTAAGATGCAGATGGCAGAAAGCAGGTAGAGTGTCTCCCACTGCCTTTTTGTATATGTATTTTGCATTTGCTTTTGTTGTGAATCTTTTGACTCAGCATCTTAGTCAAAAATAATTTTTAAAATTCTTTTTTGGTTAATCGGAACATTTCCTTCAACCCTAAGTATGCTACCAAACAGATTATATTTCTGTAGGAACTCTATGCAGCAGTGGGGGAAGATGTTGGAAAATTCTTTCAACTTTAGCACGACAGTGTATGATCCCTATATTCATGGTTAATGCTTAGTTTTGTACCATATAGTGCTTAGTACAAATACCAGAGCTTAATGTGGCCTTATGTTAACTCCCTACATCTGTGACTAATAAGTCTTGTGCCAGCTAATGCTTCCTTGTTTACTTTTATCAGTGATTAATATGCACTAGCCAATATCTTAGTTTTGAGAACAAGGATTGTGTCAGAGCAAAGAATGATAAGACGACTACATTATGACCTGATGACATATTTGAGATACTCTCAAGGAGAAAAGATTCATCAGAAGATGCGGAACCATATCCAAACAAGTCCATGGAAATAATTAGCCAGTCAGAACAGGACAAGATGTGAAAAATGTGCCCTACACTGCAGCCAGGGAGAATGGTCCTTCCTGGAGCCTCTGGCAAAAAGTACCCAGGGAGACTTGAGGACGACCCTTGGGGTTCTGGTGTTGCAGGGAATGAGACCCCAAAACTTAAATTGTAGAAGTTTGGAGGTAGATACGTTTAATTGATTTTAATCAGCGCTGAGACGCGTGCCCCATGGACACACGTGTCTCAGCTGCTCTTACTTCTACATTTATTTCCTAAAGTATTACATATGCATTAGATTTCCCAATACCCCTATACATATTCATGACCTATCCCTGCTTCATATTATTATGAGTTCCATATGCTTGTGCAGGCAAAGTTCTGCCTCAGGCCGCTTGGTAGTGGTCCGAGATGAAGTAAGGCCAGTCATCCTCAGGGTGAATTTTACACCTTGGTCCTTTGCGCATGCTCTCTGGTGTCTTGGCCTTAGTCCAAGCTCCAAGGCTAGTTTTGGCCAGTTTTGGGGTCCAGAAAGCAGGAACCAAATTACGGTTTCTTCCTTTTCACAATAGTCTTTCGTCCTCCTACCTTACTATAACAGGCATGATAGATGTTAAGCAGGTGGCCCATAGCGTTTCAGCAAGCAGCTCCTCAAACTATTTCTTAACCCTTCATTTTCTTGTATCAGTCCCCCCTTTTCTATAAAAGCCAGTAAATTCTTTTACCAATACACAGATTCTTTTTCTAACAAGCTTCTGCGGTGTCTCTTAGCGCTTTACCATGTGCATTTGATACAGAAGTTAAGATTGTCATCCGTCGCAACATTCTCCAGTTCCAAAGAAATAACATAACAGATAAAACAAGGCTAACACCAACTAATATTAATAAAACAACAATGGGGTGACACAACGTATTTAGAATGCCAGTTGCAGTGGGTGACCATCCAAAAAATGCATCCCACCAGTGATGAGTTGCATCTTGTTTTACTCTTTGCAAAACTCTGCTTATTTCTTCTGTGTCATGATGGATGGTAATCAAAGCGTTTTTCCAATTTTCCTGGACTTCTTTCAGGATTTCAGTCAAGTCCTGGTGCTTTACCAATTGTCTTACCAATTTCAGGTTCATTCCAATGGGTGTAGGTACCAGTCTGTGATACATAGTATAATTAGACTTTATCAATTGGTGGGACACAACTGGTGCTAAATACGAAAGTCATACCCAGTAATCTTAACAAAATTACAAATACAAAAATTAGAATAATTCCTAACAGGCAAAGTTACATTTTCACCATCTGTCACCAAAAAGGCGCAAGCAGTTCTTAAACATACACAACCCTGACCGATATATACAAGCACGGTTTTCTGGGTAGTGTCTGGGTGAACTTCAAAGTGACAAATGCCTTGTTCAACATCAAGACATATGTTCTTAGCATCAATCGTGTTACTCTCACTTATAAATCCTTGTTGTGCTCGCATAACACAAGAGTCTAAATTTACAGTTTGCCATTTCTCTTCTACTCTCCGAGCCCATAACCTATGCTCAGAGGGATAAAGTATTGTTCCCTCATGATTAAGTCCTAATGCTATAATTGGATAAATAACATAAATCGTGGCATTACGTATGGTAAGAACAAAGGCTGTGGCCATGTTGGAAATAGGATCATAGCTAAAATTCACTAGGGTCCACCAGGATTGGAGCTTCTTTTCTTCATCAGTGGCATTGTCTCAAATAGCCTTTCAAATTTCAACAGGGAAAGTGTTGGGAAATGGCCATTTCTGGCTGCACAGACATAAGGTATAAGTGAGCAATCCAGGCTCCATAGACAAGAGTTAGGCCTCTGCTCAAGGCTGTTCTCAAAACAACTGTGGGAAAGGGAGACATGAGAGCTGTAAACAAGGTGCAGGTGTCTAGAGATTAGCTTGGCAGAAGAAACTGTTGATGTTATTGCCTTCTGATACCAGTTTGTGTGTTAATTAGATTAGAGAAAGATCCCGTGTGAAACTTCTGTAAGTGAATAATATTTTGAGCACGTAAGGTAGTATAAGTATGTGCACTGTCTGACAATAAAGGAGCTTGATTTATGAACCACATTGGATCGTCGTCTTGCTCCTCTCGCCGACAAATGGTGACCCCGACATGCGGGACGAAGACGCGCGGGACCGGACCGGCGGGATCGGGAAAGCACCGGTAGCAGCGACCGGGGAGCGAAGATCTATACCCTTTGCGCGACAAAGGGGGGATCCCATCGCTTGGACCTCGGAGAGAGGTCCGCCGCCCGAGAACGGCTATACTCGGAAAAGCTGCGTGGCGATCACGATCGGCGCATAGACGCGGCGTGGAAAGACGCGGAGGGGCCAGCGCGGAGGGACGCGGAGGCCACTGCGATCAGCCTGGAGAGGTTAACCAGCTGGACGAATATGGATACGCAGGTAGCCGTAGACTTATTAACATGCTTTTTAGAAAAGCGAAGAGTCAGCGAAGAGACTGTGGTAGATAGGGACAGGCGGACGGAAGATCTCGCGATGTGACGGAAAGCAAGGGCAGCATGGAATCCCCCCTCCCTTCATTCCTGCATGATAAGAGATCACCCGAAGTATGCAACACCTCCTAACCCCAGTAGTTTTCCACTCCTTACTAACCCTAGCTATCCCACCGTCCCCTTTCTGACGTAGTGAAGCCTACTAGACTAACCTCATGAGATAAGGTAATAAAGGCCATTTGACCATCCACCACATTGGTGTCTGTGTGTCGTGGACCAAGTAGCTCGGGTGAGGCCGGGCTGCCGTGCTGTCGTTCTTGAACCAGGTCGCCTGCCTTCATAGCAGAAGGCAACATAGTGGTGCCGAAACCCGGGAAGAAGAAAGAGCTCGGGCAACGGGATTCACCTGGACAAGAGGCAGCGGCCGGGGCAGCCAAGCTGACTTCCGGGGGGGAGACGTCCCCAAAAGGACCCGCGGTCACTATGGAGACCGTCACAAAGGTCGTGAGTCTACTTTAGAAGCAGTGGGGAATTAAGTGTAAGCTCAAGGATTTTTATATTGCTATTGCAAAACTCCTGGAGCTTTGGGCGATTGAGCGTCCAGCAGAAATATTACACCCAGAGGTGTGGGGGAAATGTACCAATGTTTTAGCAGAGGACACTAAATCCTCGGGCAGCGGAAAAAGTCTCAAAGCATGGGGGAAAGTAGAAACGGCTTTATGCCAAGCGCTGGAACAACAAGAGAATTGGAAAGCTGCACGTGCATGTTTATTAGCTACTCCTAAGCTGGGGGTAGGAGCAATAACACAGACCGACCCCGAGAGCGGTCTGTCTGAGAGGGGGGGTTCGCGGGGACCGGGTGCGCTTCCCTCCTCCCTGGACCTGAATCCAAACGCCCCGGGGCCCCCAGAAAACCTCCCGACCCTTCTGCCGAGCCCGCCAGATCCACCCCCTCCCGCAGAAACTGCCCAAACGTCCGCGGTTTCCCCATCCGTCCCTCTGCTGCCGGTTAGCGATCCAACGCTGAAGCACAGCAATCCGCGCGATCTTTTTGGGAGGGATTGGCAACCGAAGCCAGGGAAACCGAGAGGGCAGCTAGAGAGGGAGCGCGGGTGAACCCCTCTCCCCCTCCCTATGCAGTTCAAAATGGCGCGGGCGACCAAGGAGATGGGCGGGGCCAGGGTTTCAGCGGCGGGAACAAGCAACGATTGCGGGTGTTCGCTGCTGCGCATGCGCGGGAAGAGGGAGCTGCAAACGCGCGGGCATGGGAGAGCGGCAGAGAGCGCATGCCCAGTCAAGAGCCGTGCTCAATGCCATTATCAGTTAAAGGAGAGCCCTCCCCTTGCGGGAGGCAGGGCAAGCCCAGGGGGCGGCACCGGCACCGCCCCCGGGGGGAGGAGCGGGGTCGGAGCCACAAGAAAAGGCACGGAATCCCGGAAGTGCTCTGGCAGTCGACTTCCGGCTCTGAGTCCGACAACAGTTCCGCTAGCTTTACTGAGTTATCGGAAACTGACGGGGACACAGAGTCGGAAGAAGCAGAGGTATCACGGTTTGAAATGAAAACGAATAAAGTTTTAAATTACGCCGGAAAACAATCACAATACAAATTCACCGACTGGGGAAAGATAAAAACAGCTTGTGCAGAATGGGTGCCCTCAGCTACAGTCCATGCTTTCCCGGTGAGAACCACTGGGCAAGACGGAAACCAGCAACAAATTTATAACCCGATAAACCCCAAAGATATACAAACGATTGTCAAAACAATCTCAGAAAAGGGGATGGATTCCATCATTGTTTCTACTCTCATAGACGGCCTTTTTTGCAATGATAACCTCCTCCCCTTTGACATTATACAAATAGGTCGCATGATTTTTGATGGGGCAGGAATGATTGTTTTTAAACAGGAATGGACAGACAATTGTATGAACCTATTAGCCCAGTCCTCTGGGGCGGGGCAACCACTGCATGGCTCGAGCTTGTCCAGGCTGACAGGGAAACATGATGAGATGATTACACCTCAGCAGCAAGCTGCACAACTGCGAGCTGAGGAAGTCAGGGCCACAACCCGAGCTGCCAGAGAAGCCATTCGTGCTGCATCTCGTGTGGTAGCTAAGCCTTCACCATGGTCCACCATAAAGCAAACAGAGAGTGAAAGCTTCACAAAGTTTGTAGACCGCCTACAGGCAGCAGTAGACGCCTCTACCCTGCCTGCAGCGGCAAAAGGACCCGTTGTAGCAGACTGCTTGCGGCAACAAAGTAACACTATTACCAAAGAAATCTTGCGCTCCGTTCCAATAGGAGCCAGCCTGGCTGATATGATCAAACATGTAGTTAGGGAAGAACAGCTAACCCCTTTTCAGGCTGCCGTACGTGATCTAACTAGTGCAATGGCATGCTTCAAATGTGGACAGGCAGGCCACATCGCAACAGGCTGTCCCCACAAATCCCAGCCTCCCCCGGCGGGGCCTCCATCTCAAGCGCGCGTGAGAGGGGCCTGTTGGGGCTGCGGGAAGAAGGGACACCTCGCTAAGGAATGCAGATCCCGACCCCGGGGAAACGGGAGGGGGAGGGGGCATGTGGGCCGCACCCAGCCTCCTCCCGTTGCGAATGCAAGGCGGCCCATCTATGCCAACTCCCAGTGGGGCGGGGGGCCCTCATTCCCTATGCTCCCGCAGGAGACAGCCAGTTCTGCACCCGCACAAACGGTGCAAATGCAGAGTTTCACAGCACTGCCAGCAGCACCATTGCACCCACTACAGCCACAAGCCGCACTTGTGCCACAGGGCCAGCAGGGGGCGCCCCAGAGCGGAACCCCTGGGTGGCCCTGGCCATGAAAGTAGGGAAAGAGCCCCTGATAGTGTGGGGGACATGCCGCCTCTATGGCAGTCAGGATCCCCACGTCATAGGGCTTCAGTTTTGGGAAGACACAGGTTCAGATTGTACAATTATTCCCCAAGCACATTGGCCACAACATTGGCAATTTACAGAAGTCCCCCCAGTGAATGGTGTGGGAGGGCCATCCCGGGCGTGGAAAAGCACCCAGTTGGTAGCTATAACACTTCACACAAAAAAGGGACCAGAACAGACAGTGGCAATCTACCCCTACATTCTACAGAACTCTCCACCTTTGATAGGAAGGGACATCCTTGCTCTGTTAGGAGTCAGGATGACAAATTTACCATGAGGGCCACTGCAGTTCATCCACCGCTGCCAATTAAATTGACTTGGAAATCATCAGAAATTGTATACGTGGAGCAGTGGCCCCTGTCAGAGCCTCGAATGGCAGCTTTGCTGGAACTGGTTGACCGTGAACTACAAAAGGGTCATATAGAACCCTCCATCAGCCCGTGGAACGCCCCTGTATTTGTAATCCCCAAAAAGTCTAGAGAAAGTTACCGCCTCATCTATGACCTGAGAGAAGTAAATAAGACAGCCAGACCCATGGGCCCAGTTCAGACACTGCTGCCCATGAACTCAGCTATCCCCGAAGGCCAGCCATGTGCAGTGCTGGACATTAAAGACTGTTTCTTTTCAATACCTCTGCACCCTGAAGACAAAGAACGTTTTGCTTTTTCTGTCATGTTCCTAAATGGCAATAGACCCAACCTTCGCTTTCAATGGAAAGTATTGCCTCAAGGGTTCGTGGACAGTCCTGTCATATGCCAGATCACCGTAGACAAAGCACTGATGCCAGTCCGACACTCCTATCCCGCTGCAACCATCACATAATACATGGATGATATCCTCGTCGCTGCACCATCAGCAAGCCAAGTGGACCACTTAGTGTCCACAATCACGGAGACTCTCCAAGCAAACGGCTTCGAGATCATGAGCGCGAAGATCAAGAAAGGACCCTGCGTGACCTTCCTGGGAGTAGGAATCACAAGCTCCTACGTGACACCCCCCAAGGTGAAGGTCCGCCGAGACATCAAGACGCTCCATGACGTGCAGCGCCTCGTGGGATCCCTGCAGTGGCTCCGTAACATTGTCCTGATTCCTCCTGAGATCATAGACCCCTTGCATGAGCTCCTGAAAGGCAAGCACCCTTGGGAACCCAAACAACTAACGCCGCAAGCAGCGAGCTCTCTTGACTTCATCGAGCATCAGATGTCCACCAGCACCCTTGCCAGATGGAACCCAAGCATGCCGCTTGATTTATACGTACACTTTACACCGAAGGGAGGAGTGGGAGCACTAGCCCAAGGGCCTTCAGAGAAGTCCCGGCCGATCCAGTGGATAGTCCTTGGAAAACTGGCTCGTGCATTCTCCCCAGGAATCGAATGCATCGCCAACCTCATCACGAAGGGCAGAAAACTTGCCTTGAGACACCTGGGAACCGAGCCGACGAGAATCCACCTTCCCTTCCGCAAGCAGCCAATCACAGAATCAACCACGACACAGGAGCACCTAGCCCTTGCTCTCACAGGCTTCGCAGGAGAAATCTCCTACTCCGCCAAACCACCTTGGACCCAGCTACTGACCATTGTGGACATAGATGTGCCACCAAAGGTCGCGGACCGACCGCTGCCAGGACCGACGGTCTTCACAGACGCTTCCTCCACAACTTCCACCGCAGCGGCGGTGTAGCAGACAGGAGAACAGTGGCACTGCATCAAAGCACGTGACCCCACACTGTCAGTGCAACAGCTGGAGGCAACAGCAGTGGTCTTGGCGTGTGGACTCTTCCAAGAAGAACACCTCAACATTGTAACAGACTCTATATTCGTGGCAAGGCTCTGCATGGCCATGTCAGGACCAGGTGTGCCAACATCTGCAGCAGCTCTAATTCTCCTCGCGACAGGGCACCGTGTCTGTCACCCACATCAACAGCCACAACCCAGTTAAAGGTTATTTCCAGACTGGCAACGACAAGGCGGACGCCGCAGCAAAGGGAGTGTGGACACTGCAAAAAGCTCGTCAATTACATGAGTCACTCCACATCGGAGCCAAGGCACTGGCGAAGAGATGCGGGATCTCGGCAGCAGACGCAAAACATGTAGTGGCCACCTGCCCTCATTGCCAGAAGTTACCCCTATGGTCCAGTGGGATCAACCCAAGAGGTCTCAAGCCCTCAGAAATCTGGCAGTCAGACTTCACTTTATGTCAACTGCTGAAGCCTCGGGCATGGCTTGCAGTGACAGTGGACACTTACAGCGGAGTGATTGTGGCCACGCAGCACCCCAAAACTAACTCTAGAGCCACAATTCAGCACTGGCTGACAGCCATGGCGTGGCTCGGCATCCCCAAACAGATTAAAACTGACAACGGTTCCAATTTTACCTCCAAACCAGTGCAGGAATTCACCTTGAAATGGGGCATCACTCTAGTGCAAGGTATCCCATATAACAGCACCGGGCAGGCCATTGTTGAGCGAGCAAATCAGACCCTGAAAGCCAAGTTAGAAGTACTAGCAAAAGCAGAAGGCTTTGAAAATTCCATCCCCTCAGGGGACCAAGCACGTATACTAGCAACCGCTTTGCTAGCACTGAACCAATTCTCTAGGGGGGATGAAACAAACTGTCCCGCTCAAAAACACTGGGCCACCCGAGCATTAGAGGAGGGCCCACAAGTCATAATTAAAAATGAACTAGGCGAATGGGAACGGGGCTGGAGACTGGTACTCACAGGGCGAGGGTACGCAGCTGTCAAAAAGGAAGGCAAAATCAAGTGGTGTCCACTGAGGTCAGTAAAGCCAGACCTTCAGAATGAGCAGAATGAGACTAATGAGAACTGTGAGTTTCTGTTTGCAGGACATGCTCGTGGGACACCCCCGTAAAGCGTACACCCCTGTTCCAGAGGAAAATGACAGACCTCCAGGCCGTCAAGCAGCACCCAAGAGTTCTGTACCGGTGAAACCCAGACGTCAACAGTGTTTTTGTGTGATTTTGCTGTTGGGGCTTGTTACCAGAGGACAAGCCAGTCCAAACCATTACTCTCATCAGCCATTCAGGTGGGTCATGCAACACCTGTCAAATGACAAGGTGCTCAAAGAAACCACCACACCGAATGCCCCATCCTTTGTGATCCGCATTTCCGACCTGTTCCCTGGAAAACCAAAAGTAAACCCCTATTCGCCTCATGTTACACGTATGCATCTATCCTATTGGTGCCCAGCCTCAAACCCAGGGAAGAAGTACTGCAATTATCCAGGGTGGGGATATTGTGGGTACTGGGGCTGTGAAACCATTGTTACAAATGCCGGACATCAAGACCTGGGTGGGAACCTCAAAAGCCCGATGAATTTTTACAGTTCACCTGGGCTCCAACTGGTTGTAAACAACCTGTCGTCCTTCAGGAAAAATACTATCGAAACTATCATAAAATCCCTAAATCTCGGAGGTGCACTGACTATAACATGACCGTTTTGCAGCCAAATCACCCTAGTTGGGCCACAGGCAGGACGTGGACAGTAGTCATTCAAGGGTCAAAAGAGTGGGTGAATGTGCGAATTATCAAGCTCCAACCCCCTGCATCCCGGGCGGTTGGGCCAAACAAAGTTATTAAAGATGTACTAAAAGGGAAAAACACAACCCACTCCAAAGCCTTGCCCACAAAAGTCACTGATACCCTGATCGGTCATGCAGATGCCTCCCAGATAAGTAGTTTAGCCAAGTCTGACTCTGACCCAATCTTTCGTATGTTAGAAGCTACCTTTCTTTCCCTGAACGAATCCAACCCGAACCTAACTGATTCCTGCTGGCTTTGCTATGATGTCAAACCCCCCTTCTACGAAGGAGTTGCTTTAAATATCCCCTTCAGTTACTCCACAGCCGACTCCCCTCACCAGTGCAGGTGGGATACTCCCCACAGAGGAATCACCCTGAGTCAAGTCACGGGTCAAGGCAGATGTTTTGGCAGTGCAACCTTAGCAAAGGAAGGCAACATCTGCACCAAAGTTGTCAAGCCCAACAGAAAAAATAAGTGGGTGGTTCCATCTGCATCTGGGATGTGGGTTTGTCAGCGATCTGGAGTGAGTCCTTGTGTGTCTCTTGCCAAATTCAATGATTCCACTGACTTTTTGTCCAAGTTCTAATTGTTCCTAGGGTCCTGTACCATACAGACGAAGAGATGTACCACCTTCTTGAGAAACCCGACCGGCTCCACAAAAGAGCACTGATAACAGGTGTAACTATTGCAATGCTGCTCGGCCTGGGAGCAGCCGGAACGGCCATGGGTGTCTCAGCTCTTGCGACCCGACACGAAGGACTGTCTCAGCTACAAATGACCATCGATGAGGACTTGCAGAGGATCGAGAAATCCATCTCCTTTCTAGAGAAATCAGTTTCCTCACTCTCAGAAGTGGTCTTGCAGAACAGGCGAGGATTAGACCTCTTGTTCATGCAACAAGGAGGCTTGTGTGCCGCCTTGAAAGAGGAATGCTGCTTTTATGCAGACCACACAGGAGTCGTCAGAGACTCCATGGCAGAGCTCCGAGATAGGCTAGCTCGGAGACAGAAAGACAGGGAAGCCCAACAGAGCTGGTTTGAGTCCTGGTTCAATCAATCACCATGGCTCACCACACTAATTTCTGCCTTGGTAGGTCCATTGGCAATGTTGCTTTTAGTTCTTACTTTTGGACCATGCCTGCTGAACAAACTAGTCTCTTTTATCCAGACCTGTCTGGAACGGGCCAACATTCTGTTTTTAGAACATCAACAAATGCTGTAATCCAAACTGTAAACACTGCCAATCACAAGACTTTTCTAACTTGCCTTGCGAAATCTACTCAGGTATACAAAAACCCTTTTTCCCTTGTCAAGTTACTACCTCATACCTCACTTCAATACATGTATCTATGACTACCTCATTCATTTGTGAAAAAAGGGGGGGGGAAGTGTGGTAAATAGGGACAGGCGGACGGAAGATCTCGCGATGTGACGGAAAGCAAGGGCAGCATGGAATCCCCCCTCCCTTCATTCCTGCATGATAAGAGATCACCCGAAGTATGCAACACCTCCTAACCCCAGTAGTTTTCCACTCCTTACTAACCCTAGCTATCCTACCGTCCCCTTTCTGACGTAGTGAAGCCCCCTAGACTACTTAACCTCATGAGATAAGGTAATAAAGGCCATTTGACCATCCACCACATTGGTGTCTGTGTGTCGTGGACCGAGTAGCTCGGGTGAGGCCGGGCTGCCGTGCTGTCGTTCTTGAACCAGGTCGCCTGCCTTCATAGCAGAAGGCAACAAGAGACCCTAAAGCAGGTGGCAGGATTAGCTACATTGGGGATGGCAAAGGGTTGTTTCGGGGACCCTAACAGGATTTTTGACCTGCCAGAATGGCGGACGTATGGTGATCAGTTGTTGGAGGGAATTCTAGACAGCAACAAGGTAGGCGCGACACTCGGGAAGCCCTGGAGGGAGGTAACGACCTGTTTGCAAAGATACCAGGCAGAGAAAAAAGTTGCAGCCGTAACCACGGCAAAACTAGAAGGAATCACGGAAGGGAGCGGGGGGACTCCGGGAGGTGAGCGCCCTATCCCGGGAATGCTCGGCATTGGTAACGAAACGCCCAGCCTGCCGGCAGTAGGGAGGTGTGTGGTGCTGGAGGTGCACGGCTCGCCGCCCGAGCACGGCGTTGCCCCGGAGGCGGCCGCTGTTTGCGCGGAGCAATCGGCCGCCCCGGCGCCCGCGCCGCCGGAGCCGGAGGAGGGGTGTCCGCCCCTCCCCTGTGCACCGGCCGAACCACAGGAGGAAGATCAGCCGGCTTTGCCCCCCACCCCGGGCGATTCTATGCCTTCTCGCCCGGTGCGAGGAAGCAGTGTCCCTTCTCGGCAGGAGCAGCCGCCGGCGCGCCAGCCGCCGCTCGCGCCCCCCCCCTCGCTGGGTGGAGGTGGAGGCGGGGGCGCTGCTCCGTTTCGCGCGGGGGAAGGGAGACGCAGAATTAGCTGGGCGAAGGTAGAACAGAAAGCTTTGGAAGAGGGCGATGAAAAACTAGCTCAGGACGTTAGAACTTTAAGCCGAGGAGAAGCGGCGTTTCCAGTGCTCTTTGAGTCCCTGCAGGATGATAGGGTATCCGCGGCTATCACAGCTGGGGTGCCGCAGTGGATGCAAGGGGCACTGTTACGCCAGTGTGTTTTAGAAAATTGTAATCAGCAGACGCTGCCCGCAGACACCTCCATTCAGGTCATGTTAAAAAAGATGAGCCGAGTGCCGGTGGGAATGCAGACATTTATAGCAGAAATAGTCACCGCCATGGGAGACAAAATAGGTGAAATGATAGCCCCTGCCAGATGCAGGCCCTTAGCACAGAGGCGGGTGGGTCGCGCCTAGGCAGAGAACCTCGGTGCTTCAGGGTCCGGGAAGAGGACGGAAGGGATGGAGATAGATGAAGGACAGCTGACAGTCCAGGACCTCTTCTAACTTATAATCTCTGTGAGAGAATTGAACTGTGATAATTCCGCTATGCGGAATCTCCTAAAATGGACTTGAGACTGTAGATTAACCCTGAGAGCGAGAGTGGCCTTTCAAATACCCGGCTGAGAGACAATTAAAAAGGGCGCTGTGAGACATGTTCAGTGATAACCGGACAGCCGCCCCCGAGACTGTGAAAACAGCTTTGCAATCGGACTCGCTTCTACAATCCATCAGGGAAAAAGGGACAGAAAAGTGATGAAAGTGATGTACTGGAAAAATTTCTACATGTTTAAAAGGTTAGAGAGCTCGACCCGCGAGCCTCCAACGGCGCCCCCCCCATGCCACATCCCCCAGAATTGGGGGGAGATGGCCAGAAGGAGCAAATTGCTGCCTGGGAACAGTGGCTGGACATCAGAGAACAGAGCCTCCAGCTCCTGACCATCATGGCTGACTGAATCCTTCTCGCTTTTCTGTTTATTCATCTCTATCTGAATCCGAGGAAGTTACTGCTCCTCAAAGTCGTTGAGAACTTTCAGGACCTCTCCTTTTTTCTTCTTTAGCTGCAGATGCATCTCCTAGAACACTGCTTCCAGAGTTCCAGGGAAAGGTGTCGTCCCCCCCCCTCGCAGCAGTTTCGGATTTCTCCTCGCAGCGGTTTCGGATTTCTCCCCGCGGCCGCTGCAGTAAGCAGCGGCTCCTGCCCGGCGACCCCTGCCCTCGGCTCCTGCCCTCGGCTCCGGCGGCATCTCAGTGCGCCGGGAGTGGGAGGCTGTGGAGCCGGCAGCGGTGGTGACACGGGGCGGCAACAGCCACGGTTTTTCTGTGCGCCGGGCGGGCAGCAAGGAACCTCTTTTCCCAGCATCGACTACGTAACAACAGTTTTCCCTAGCCACAGGGACCGCGCGCAGCTCGCTTGCTGGCACCGGAAAACGGGAAGGAGAGCGCGGCCGCCCGCCGCGCTCCGACAGCACCGGCCCAGCACTCCCTGCGCCTGCGCCCTCGACCGCCGGTGCTCCTGAGTCAACCCCTGGGTGCACTTTTAATAGGTCGGTTTTTTCTGCAAGTATCAAAGACTGTTCATATTGTCTCGTATACTTGCTGCTGATTTTACTGGTGGAATTTGTGTTAACAAGAAGAAATCTGGGAAATCTAGGTGCTACAAGACTTGCACTTAGTCAGTGCAAAAAGAAAAAGGGGGAGAAAGGGAGGACGGAGAGAGTGAGAGTGCTGGAGTGACTGTTTACAAGCATCCAGCCCACAGCAACAATTCAGCAAAAACAAAGGATTGAAAACGTGGCAGAACTGATCCAGAGGGGACGCAGCAGAATTGTACACCTAACAGGCCGGTGCCAAAGTGCAGCCGAGGCCGAGCAGAATAAGGAAGTTTGGGCGAAATGTAAACTGATTAATAAGCTAGAAGAAACATTTGAATAAATAACATGTGCAAACTTGTAGACTACATATTAAGAAATGTTTAAGTTAGATTTTCCTTGAAAGACTCTTGAAAGTTAAAGTTAAGTAGTGTATCTTTTATCAAAAAAAAAAAAATTATAATGTAAAAGTAAGACAAGAAGATTGCTTGTTGGAGCAAAACTGAGCAGTTTGTTTCTTATAGTGATAGTATTAGAATAAGATTTCAAATATTTCTGTCTTGATTTTTTTCATTCTGCAAAATCCTGCATGTTTTAGAGTGGTAAGCCTTAGTAGCAGAATTTGTCAGGAAATGTATACCTTTGTATTGTTTGTTAATTAATGATGGGAATTGTCTTGCTAGATAGAAATGAATAACTGGAATTGTAATCTGTTCTTACTGTTTTTCCTGTTTTACTTTGTTTCAATGAGTGTTTGAGTTTTATACCTACAGCTGAACTTAGAAGTACAGTGATCTCAGAGAAGATGGAGCAAAGAAAGGATGGATCTGTGTGCTTGCAGCTTGCAACACTGTTTTCAAACATATCCCAAGCGATCACCCCTGGTGTATTAGTACTTATAAATATATTGTTAAAGTTTAAATGCTATTAGGTTTGTTAAGTTCTGTTACAGTTAAGTATTACAACTAGATTTTATAAGAGTTAACTACAAATATACATAGCTATGTGTGTTATAGCAAGGATTAGGTTCTGTTAAGATTACGTACGTAAACTCATGCATATGCAATCTTTTAATTATCATGTTCATGGTACCATGGTCCTTTTAGTCAAAAGTGTTTGGCAAAGTCTGTTATTTTACAGTCTGCACAACCTGTGTTATGTTTGTGTAACTGTCTCTATTATTTGCTCAGATTTAAGTAACCTTCTTAGTTGTTGTTTCTAACAGTTTTCTCATAAGATCTGTGCTAGGGAAATCCCTCCAGTTAGAGCCCTGGCCCTGGCCAAGCCTTGACTCTCCCTGGTCGGACATCTACCAATGGACCCAGGTGTTTCTGCATCCAAATCGTATTTAAGTCGGGTTTGACTTAATAATTGGAATTTATATCAGCTGGATCCTTTTTGGGGTGGACTTGGAGACCCTATCCGGAAGGGCTTTCCATGTCTTCACTGAAACAAGGCAGCTGTTGCAGACCCTGGATGTTAGCATAGTATTCTAGACTTCAGTAAGGTATTAACCTAATTGACAGCCTTCAGAGACGAAGCAATTGAGACTAATTCACAAGATCACCTTAGAATGTTTAGCACATAGGTGTTGGAAGTATTCTTATGTCTAGTTATGTGTGTTTCTTACTGCGCTACCTCTGACAAATGGCTGGTAATGCCATAAACAAACTCATACTGATTAAAACAGAAAGGGGAATTGTAAGGTTGCAAGTATGTGTGTTAAATCACGAAAAAGATACAGATAATAGTACACTTAAAGTATGCCTTTAAGAGACTGGTTAACAAGCTTAAGTTTTAAAGACTGATTAGTGAACTTTGTAAAAATGGAATTGATAGTTTTAGTAATTATTATAATCATAAGTGTATTATTGCCATGTGTAGTTAAGTATTTGATGAATACAGTAGAAGAAAAAAAAAAAAAGTGTAAACCAGGCCTGGATTGCTCAAAGAAAAGAAGGGGGATATGTTGGGAAATGGCCATCTCTAAGTGAGCAATCCAGGCCCCTCAGATGAAAGCAAGGCCGGAGAAGCTCATGGTACCTTTCACCAAAATGCGAAGGGACTTTTTCGCCAGTTTAGGATGACAATGCGGGAAGCGGGGGGCGTTGTGGGGGCCTGCCCCGGCTGTAGCCGCCATGGCCCAGGGCTGGGCTTGGTGTGGGTCCCCGGGGCTTGGGCCCGTGTGAACTCTAGCCTTTCAGTGTATGGAGATACTCGTGTATGGTGCAATTATACCTCCCCCAACATTTCCCATTCTACTAATCAACCCTTGAAATTACCTAGTGGCATGTTTTTCATTTGTGGAGATCGAGCCTGGCCAGGTATCCCCTCCAAAATAAAAGGGGGACCCTGTTCTCTTGGAAGGTTGACATTGCTGACCCCCAACACCTCGATGATTCTTAATAAGCTTCAACAGCACCATCTCAGGCATTTGAAACGCTTTGTACACGGCTTTGCTTCTGATTGTAAATCTAATGTCGAGTTTTGGTCGCCTGCTGCTATTATTGCAGCCTCCTTCCTTGCTCCAGGAGTGGCCTCGGCTGGGGCCTTGGCCCAATTGAACAAACTAGGTTGTTGGCTCTCCAAACAAACAAACGCTACATCTAAAGCAATTTCAGACTTGTTGCTTGATGTGGATTCTGTGAGACACGCCACGTTGCAAAATAGAGCCGCAATTGACTTTTTATTGTTGGCACAAGGACATGGGTGTGAAGAATTTGAGGGAATGTGTTGCATGAATCTCTCTGATCATTCTAATTCAATACATGCACAATTAAAAACTTTGACTCAGCTCACCCAGCAATTGCAAGTGAGCAATGACTTAGGAATAGCTAAATGGTTGTCCTCATTGCGCATCACAGGTTGGATCCAAACCTTGTTATTCGAAGGCCTTCGATTGTGTGTTGTTGTTATTGTGTTTATAGTAATTGTTGGAGTTGTGTATAGCTATTTAATGAAACAAGTAACCAAAGTGACCCACAATGTTTTGCTCGCAAAAGAGGAACAAGGAGGAATTGTTGAAAAATGGCTCCATGACCAGGGCCATGGGTCGCTAGAGGGCTTGTGCAAAGAAGACCCAGTTTAACTGGGGAAAAGACTGAAGTAGATAATAAGAGTAACATTGCCTTTAAGAAATTGATTGACTGATATAAGTTTTAAAATAGATGATAAATGAAGTTTATAAAGATAAGATTGATAGTTTTAATAGTTATTACAATCATAAGAGTACAAGTGCCATAAGTTCAGTTGAGTTTAAGTGTTGCTAAATTTAAGTGATGTTAGGTTAAAGTCTATTGATTTTAAATTCTGTTAAGCTTTCTTAAGGTTAGGTTCTGTTAAATTTAAGTTCTGCTAAATATAAGTATTAAGTTCAAGTGAAATTAAGTTTAAGTGATTGTAGGTAAGTATTAAGGACTGTTAAGGTTAAATGCTGTTCAGTTTCATTTCTGTTAAGTTCAAGTGTCAATAAGTTTATAGTGTTAAGTATTTGATAAGTAATAGAAAAAGTGTAAATATGGTCTGGATTGCTCAAAGAAAAGAAGGGGGATATGTTGGGAAATGGCCATTTCTGGCTGCACAGACATAAGGTATAAGTGAGCAATCCAGACTCCATAGACAAGTGTTAGGCCTCTGCTCAAGGCTGTTCTCAAAACAACTGTGGAAAGGGAGACATGAGAGCTGTAAACAAGGTGCAGGTGTCTAGAGATTAGCTTGGCAGAAGAAACTGTTGATGTTATTGCCTTCTGATACCAGTTTGTGTGTTAATTAGATTAGAGAAAGATCCCGTGTGAAACTTCTGTAAGTGAATAATATTTTGAGCACGTAAGGTAGTATAAGTATGTGCACTGTCTGACAATAAATGAGCTTGATTTATGATTCACATTGGATTGTCGTCTTGCTCCTCTCACCGACAGGAAAGCACCTTCATTTCCTTCCCTTATGATTAAAGAAACCACTGACTGCATCCATAGTTGTGCTTGTATACAACTGAAGGCCAACGATACATTGTCTTGGACCACACTAAGTGCATTAGTTACTAGGTTATGATCTTGCTCTTGGGTTTGTTCCCAACTAGGCAATATTTTAGAAACTTGCCACTGATTAGTTCCTAATGCCAATAAAGAAGACTGCAAGGGTAGTCTCAATTTTGTTAAATCACTGGTTGCGATGGCTAACTTGCTCATTAATATTTCTGAATTGATCTCATTTAAAACCCCTAATCCAGTTCCTAACATTCCAGTTAAATCCCTTCCTGTTCTGCCCTTAAAAAGTGCTTGCCTTTGTAACCATGTTGTCCAGCCCTCAACGGATGTCTGTATAAGAGGGGAGCAAGCTGGCTGAATCTCAGAAATATTAATCTGCATTAATAATTCTACTTGTTTCAAAGACCACTCTGGGTTAAACGACAATAGTTGTTGACTGGTATTTCTCACTACATAAGGCTCAATTTCATAAATTCTGGGTTCAAGTTTAAATAGTGTGGTTTGGGTTTGAGGTTGTATGCTGGCATAGATTGTGGGTCTAGATATAGCATTTACTTTAAACTTAAATGAAAGTCCGTTACAATTATGTGCCCAAAGACAAGCCACTTCTACAGTCTGTACTAATGTAAAATTATACCAACAATCCAATTCACTCAAATGGCTACAAATTTCCTCATGCTTATCTGTAGCAAAAACACTGATTTGAGTTGCTTTTTTATGGTTAGTCCCATTAATCATTTGACATCCTATTTTGATTTTCTCTCCTACAGTCCCTGGAAGTTGCCATATCTTTTGTTTTTTCCATTCCTGTTTTGCATATACCTGATTTTCATGCATGACCACAGTTAACAAATTTAACTTTTTTATATCAGAGTACTTTCCCATGGATCCAGGAAACTGCATAAAGGTTTGGGACCAAGGCCACTCAGTGTTGCTCTGACTAAAGGTAATGAGTTTGGAGGGCTCTGCTGGGACACAA
>JAVTVJ010000523.1:1437309-1599610 GCA_034509425.1 Eopsaltria australis
TTGGGGTGGGAAGTTGGAAGGTGACAAGCTCCTGCTGCCCTTGTGTCTGTCTGATGCCAAAAGAGCTCCTGGAAACCAGTTCTCCCTGGAGAAATGGGTGATCCATTTCAGCTTGCCTGGTTTGAAAATCCCTGCCTGGCTGCAGCCACCAGCCCAAATCTGCCTGGCTCACCTCAGGGGTGTTGGGAAATGTGGGAGTCCTCCTTTGCCTTCTTCATCTTCCACATCTGATGTCACATCAGATCTTCCACAGATCTGAGGGGTGCTCTCCTCCTCCAGGGAGACCACAGGAATCTCACAGCAGAAAGAAATAAAAAGCAGATCCTCAGACTTCTAAAATTTAGTGCAGAGAGTGATGAAAGAAAGGCCAACAATTCTTTTGGATTCACTTGCTCTCCAGCTTTCAGAGGCAAGATTACTCACTCTGTGTGGGGGGCAGGAATGAACATCAGGTGCTCTGACATGATTTGGGCAATCACCCACCCCGGCCTGGCTGTGTGAGGCCAGTGAGCCTCCTTTTGCAGTGATAGCTGGGCAGTTCCTGACACAGATCTCCTGGCAGGGACCTGGAGTGGAGCAGAGCCCTGAGTGCCCAGCGATGACTTTGCCCACTCTCAACTCATCTCTTGCCTTAGTCCTTTGCACCTCCCAGCACCCTGCTTTGCTTTCTTTTAAAGCTGTCTGCTGATTATATGTGGGTGAAATCTGGTCATGCTGCACTCTTTATTGGTCCAAAACTGAGGTCAGCCAGGTTGGATTTCTTTCCCCAGTGCTTTTGTAATATTTGTGTTAGCTGGGCAGCTAAGTGCTGTCAGATGTAGCGTCAATGGAGCTTGCTGCTGTTGAAATTTTTATGGTTTCGTGCATTTTACAGCATCACCTGTCAGGCTCCAGCAGCCATGATGTCACCTGTGGTGGAATATATAAATTTGAACGGAGGAGAGTGGAGTTAGGGGATTTCATCAGTAATCTGGGCTCCTTTCTCCCCTCCTCCTCCTCCTCCTCCAGTGTGGAGGCTGGGAGGTCTTAAGACATGGCAAAAGAAAAGGAGCAGGTGCCATGGGGGTGGCAGGGATGGATGGATGGATGGATGGATGGATGGATGGATGGATGGATGGATGGAGGGATGGATGGATGATGGATGGATGGAGGGATGGATGGATGATGGATGGAAAGATGGCTTTCCTGGACAAGTGTTTAAATATTCCTGAAGGGACCAGGAGATGGGACTTGTTCTGTGTGAATGAGCCCAGCCTGCACGTTGGTGCCTTCTGATGGTCTCATGGTCTCACTCATGGTCTCACCATGCCCAGCTCTCCCCTCCCAGGCAGTGTTTGGTGTCAGCCCAATTTTAATGTCGTTGCAGCTTGGATTTGCCATTAACAACAATGCCACTCAGTGAGATTTGGAGGAGGGAGTGTGATGAGTGTGAGCTGGTCAAAGCCTGGCAGGGGTGTGAGCTCTTCATGGTGGAGGGAAGGGGGACACATTCTGCTCGTGGTTTTGGGTACAGGGATGGGTGATATCCTCAGATTGCCCATGGTCTGCACTCTCCACTGGATGAGGGGTTCAGAGATCTATGAAAAGACTCAACCACAGGTCAAGCAGCAGCTCTGCTCTGCTCTGCACTTTTAGAAGCAGGAACATGATTGTGCTTTATGCTGGTTCTCCTTGCTCAGAATACCCTTACCCCTGCAAACACTCCCTTAATTACATATCAAACCAGCAATAAGATGTGGCTTAGCCGCCCTAGATGAAGACATGGAGCCCTACTGCTGGGCTGCAAACCCTCAGTAAAAATGGCTTAAGAACAGACTGATTGGGTTTTAAGAGCTCTGTAACTGATACACATCTTAGGGTATCGTTAGACCCCAATAAATCTGTTTCTAATAATCACTATTTACTGAGGTTTCTCAGCTATGCCAGGGGTACGTATCTGTTACCTTGCGGCCCAGCCTCAATAAATGTGTTTTTAATAATCAATTGGTACTTCAATAATAAACAATAATTGCTTTATTATATATGAGTTTGAGCAAGTTCTGCATTTCGGTTGTACTGAAATCACTGTCAATTTTTATTATTTTTTCACTCTGAAGGAGTTTTTACTGACCAGCTATCGGTACTAGTGCATGCCAAACGTTACTGCTTCTTGTAAAGCATTGCTGACTTCACCTGATTTATAAGCCATGGAAATATTTCAGTGCTTTTTTTTCTGCCCCGAACTAAGCAGTGTGTCAGGAGCTTCCAGGCAGTCTTTGTGGGAGGAATGCTGCAGTCCCTCTTATGGATCATTAACTGGAAATGAACTTGGGGCCTTCAGATGTGAACACTCTGCCTGCTGCCATAGGACCCAGCAAGGCAACACTTTTAGTTGACAGTACAAGTAATAGAGCTATGGGACTCTAATCTTTTACAGAAAAAAAAACAGTAATTGAAGAGGAAAGTTGATTTCTTGCAGTGCCATTGAGGAAGCTGAACTTTTTCCAGTTTCTCAGCTCAGGTCTTCAGAGCCTGGTGCTCCAGTGGCTCAGACATCTCTGCTCACCTGCCCTGACTGCTCTCCCTGTGGTGGGTGTTGCTCTCTAAGAGCTCAGCAGGACTGGAGAGGGCTGCAGGGATGTCCTGTGCCTCGCTGGCCACTCTGTGCTGCTTCCCAAACTCTGGTGCTCAGTGGAGAAGAGTCATTAGAAACACGAGTTTTGTCTTCTTCCCATCAGTGTCTAAGGCAAGTTTCCTTTCCAGGGCTGCACCAGGATTTTGCAGAGTGTGGTGATTTAGCTTTGGACTTTGAGGGGCCAGTGCTGAACAGGAGGTGAGGATTCACCTCACTCTACCCAAACACCCAGCTGGTTCATCCTGCATCTTAAATCCTCTCCGATCTGAGATCTTTCCAGCCTTGTGCACCACCAGGCTTGGAAACATCACACACTCCCGAGGCACAGCAGCTGATTGTTCCTGTCCCTGCACAGGAGAGAAACAGGCACTGCTCCCTCAGCACCTTCTGCCTTCATTTCACTTGAGCAAAAGCTTTGAATCCCAGTCCCATCCCCACCTTCTCAAACGCCCTTTCAGTGTTGGCTCAGACCCTACTCCTCTCCCTGAAACGGGGCCTCCTACAGCCTCCAGCCACTCACCCGGGGCTGGTGGTGACTCTGGGGTGGGGTGAGTGTTTACCCACCCCACAGAGCTCACCCCAGGGGCTCGGGAGGCAGCGTGGTGGTGGCAGAACCCTGGGGGTGGCAGTGAGCAGCGAGAGCCGCGTGTGTGCGCCCGCGTCCCCCGCGCACGGCGAGCGTCACCTCCAATTAAGGCACTTCAAGCCCTAACGGGAGCAGAGTTCCCTGTCTCTAATTAGTCTGGTCAAAGGCAGGAATTCCCTTCTGCTGGGGGAGTCTGCTCCTGTGACAAGAAGATTAGTGGCTTCAGCTTGTGGTTGTCGAGCTCGGGGTTTTCCGCCCCACTTTAAGTCATTTGCAATTTTCTGTTCCCCGTGGTGGTTGTTTGGAGGGGCTGGTTTCATTCCAGGAGGGCAGGGGTCAAAGCATTTTGGTGAAAGGCAGGGAACCCTGTCCCTGGTGCCTGTTTGCTTACTCCTGGACTACTTCTGGACTAGTTATTTTTACATCTGTCTGGACGTAACAGGGAGCCAGGAGTGCACCAGGCCCTCCCTGGGGAGTGTCAGCACTGGTGGTGGTGTCTGGTGAACATCAG
The DNA here is from genome assembly GCA_034509425.1 of Eopsaltria australis. Taxonomy (NCBI): domain Eukaryota; kingdom Metazoa; phylum Chordata; class Aves; order Passeriformes; family Petroicidae; genus Eopsaltria; species Eopsaltria australis. The sequence continues at coordinate 1,441,021 of JAVTVJ010000523.1, forward strand.
CTGGCCCATAGCGTTGAGAGGTGCCTTATTCAACACATTGAGGGATGGAAATCATAGAATCAAAAAATGGTTTGGGTTGGAAGGGATCTTAAAATAATTTTGTTCCAAAACCCTTGCCATGAGCAGGGACACCTCTCTTTGCACTGGGTTGTTCCAAGCCCTGTCCAACCTGGCCTTGAACCTGAGATGTGTCACCTCCTTTCAGCCTTTACTTTGCTTTCCTCCTATTCCTTTTTCAGTCTGAAAAATCACTGAGCTTCCTAGTACTGTAATAGCCATCATTAATAATAATACCTTTAAATTATTGCAGTTAGTCTTTTTAAAGCGTTTTCCTGACCACCTTCTTCTTTGCTAATTGCTTTTCTCCAGTGCCCTGAGGAAACCTGCATTTTCCAGAAGTTCTGAAGGGAAGGACGGGGAGCTTGGCTCTGATATTTGTACATCTTTCCTGAGCAGCCACTGTCAGCTGATGGAGAAGAAATACAATTTTTACGGCCCTGTTTGTGCCCAGAATGGGGAGATAAAGACCCCAGAACAGCAGTAACCAAGTCAGGAAACCCCTAAACCTGAGATGGGGGGTCAGAGCCAGCTCCTGCAAAGCATCTGCCTGAGGAAGGGGCCAAGTGGAGCAGGAACTGCACTTTGCTGTGCTCCCCTTGTGCAGAAGGGCCTGAGAGCCCAGACTGTCCAGACTGGGGTATTGAGAGGGAAGAGACCTGCCTGGAGCTTGGGATGAGTGACCCTGCAGGTGAGGATGCAGGGCAGGGAACGGGGAGCATGGGAAGGCTGAGGTGTGTCCTGGGCTTCATTCTGAGCTGAGATGGAGCAGGAGGATTTGGGGAAGTCCTTTCCAGCAGCCCACAGAGCTGTGTGAATCCCCCTTCATTTCCCCACACATCCAGTGGCTGTTCCAGCTGCTCCATGAATGGCTTTTTAACCCCAGACCTAAACTTAGGAACCTCTCAGTCCTGTGCCACTCCAAAATGTCCCAGTCACAAAAATTAGCAAATTATTCTGGGCTTTTCAGGCCACCAAAAAGCCATCTGCTGCTCCCCTCTCCCATGCTGCTTGATGGGTTAGATCATGGCACCAGCTTGGTTAAATACTGATGGTGATGTCATGAAGGGGTGTCAATAGCCATGAACATGGGTGGAGGAAGGGTTGCACTTGGTTTAGGGTCCATCTGAGCCTTGTGTCCCCAGCAGTGCCACTCAAGGACACCAGCACTACTCACGAGTCCGTTCCAGAGCAGTTGTCAAAAGCCCTCCAGACCTGGACCCTGGAGGTGAGGTGGCACTCAGAGAGTCCAGTGGGGCACAGTCTGGGCAGGAAAATCTGGAGAGGGTTTTCTGGAGGAGCCCAGCTTATGTTTCACTTGCAGGTGTTTGAAACCGAGGAATTTCTGTGACACTTTGAGTGAAAAACGATCATTTTCTGATAAACCGTAATGAGAATTTCCAGCTAACTCTGAATCCAGGTTTTCCTTTCATGCAGGGCATTTTTTCCCAGCCTGTCTCCCCTCTTGGCTGTGCCCAGCCAGCAGCCTGCAGGATGCTGAGCACTGGAGCTGAGGAATTGTTGGCAATCAGGGTGCCCTAAATGCCAGGAGCAGATGCAATAAAGGGCTGTTCCTTCCCACTTGAAATGCCTGTTGCATTTGCCAGGCAGCCAACACTGTAAATCCACTCTGGCTATTTAAAAAGACCTTTTAAAGGTTTTGAATGGTTCCTGGCTTACTCTGTAGCAATAAAACCATAGTGCCTGAGAGTCAGACGTTCAGGACCTCACCAATAACTAAATACAAGATACTTGGGAGCGTTGGGAAGTGCTTAGGAACAAGATAATTATACTGGCCCTTGTCCCATTGTTTGCCTGCTCATAATCACTGTCCCAGGCTCTGTCTGGTGGCATTTGGGATTACTGTGGAACAAAGGAATAGGGCAGGGGGTTGCAAAATGGGAATCCCACCTGCTGTGGGGTGGTGGAATAATTCTGTGAAGGAGGGAAGTGAGATGCTGAATTTCCCTTCTCATCCTGCTGCACACAACTCAGAAAGGAGATCAGACAGGGCTTGTCCTGCCTGGTTGTGTGAGGGCAGATTTCACCCTGGTACACAGGAACCCGTGGCAATTTGGGCTCCAAATCCTGATTCTCTTAACCTGGGAGTGGTTCTTATTCCCTGAGGAATTCACCCACGAGACCCTGAGGGAAGAAGAGCTCAGCAGTGAGAGATTGCAGGGCTCAGCTGAGGCTCCAGAGCATGGCTCTGCCTTTCTCTGCCACCCCTCACCCTGGCAGCTCTGGGGACAGGCTGGTGCTCACAGAGGCCATGGAAGTGTCCTGCTGGGAGGGGATTTTCCTCCAAGTGCATGCCTGCTGTGGGACCCAGCTTGCCAGATGGCTCCCTGGCATCTGATCAGGGCTTTTCCACGCAGCAGGGAGGAATGCAGTTGTGAAGGCTGATAAATGGTCTGTGAAGATTGGTCTGATACCATTTTGGTCTTCTGGGAGCGAGGACCTCGTTGCAGATCAAATGTCTGGTCTTTAAACTGGCATAAATCAGCATAACTCTACCAAAGTTAATGGAGTTGTGCTGATTTACACCAGCTGAATTTATGCCGTCAAAAATCATTCATTTGCTCTGTCTCTTCTCCATTTCCCCCCCCTTCCTTGGATTAGAAATGAAGTCTATAAAGCTAATACGGTCCCTGCAGCAGCATAACTTCCACGGAGTGTTTGCTTGAAGAGGTTAAAAGCCCTATAAACTGCTTTACATTCTCCAATAATAAAATGCAGATGCAAAGGGGAAGGATTTGATGGTCAATTAATACAGAAACCATCCAGTGCTTTGCATAGACCCCGCTCCTTGGCTTTGAAATACTATGCCCAATTAAAACCTTACCCAGAACTATCCCAAGATTTAAAAAAGTAGTAATAATCTGCAGCACTCTAGGTAGCAGGCTGCAGTTTTCAGGGTGCCTCTGAGCTCTGCCTCATAAACTCTTGGATAAGATTTGTCTGGGTGTTTCCAACTGCAACTGCTCCTGGAGCAAAGCTGTGAAGCTGCATTGAGCAGGCAAAGCTGGAGAGAGGGTTATTTTATGGAGGAGAAGAGGAGTGGGGGTAAGGAAAGTGTTGACAATCCCTTGTGCATTCTTCTGAAAGGAAAAGAAAATGATTGTTCCTGTAAATGCTCTGCCCTTCAGCTGCGTTATCCAGAGGGTGTGGGCTGGGCAGAGGGGCTCTGGTTTTGGGATGGAATGGGCTGACACAGCCTCAGAACATCCCAGAACTTCCTTTGCAGCTGGGTTGAGCGTCACTTGCTGCAGCTCTCGGGGGTGATGGCATTGGTGACCTGGCAGGGTGTCCCTGCATGTGGTGCCTCTCCCAAGGGACAGTGCAGTCTGGGCACACACCTTGTGTGACAGAGCAGTGAGGTGGGTGTGCTGCCTTTTTCCCAACCTGGAAATGAAACTCCAGGTGATTTTAATAAGGAGGCAATGTAAAAGTGGATCTTTATTTGAAGGCCTTCAGGGGCAGTCATGGAAAGGTGTCCACAAAGGCCCAGCCCCTCCAGGGGTGAATACATTTTTATAGGTTTTAGGAAATTAACATAATTTATAAAAAGCATCAATTAGGGGGACAAGTGGTGATTCAATTCCCCCCCAGGTCCAGCCCCTTCTCTGGAGCCCCCCTCAGCACTGGCTGTGCTTTGTTTATGAAAATGGATCTCCAAGAGTTGTTCTGGGCCTTGGTTCCCAGGAAGAACCGAGATAGGACAGAGCCTTGTACCCCCTGGGCTTGGAGCTCTGGAATTTGTTTTGTCTTTCTGCCTGGGGAAAGGCCATGGAAAAGTACTGGGGAAACTGGCTACTAATACAACAGGCTACAGAGCTACAAATGTATGTGTGAAGAATACAGAGAACATACAAAAAAAGGCAAAACCAAAACGGCATCAGATGGCATCTGGATTTAATAGCCCAGAGGGCAGAATGAAAGCCCTTCTCTTTCAGTAGTCCACACCAGGGGCAAGAGCTGGAAGGGCAGAAGGCAGTTTGGGCAGCAAGGAGCACCCACAGTAATTAATCTGTGCAAAAGCCATCCCTTCTTGGCTCCGGAGTACTTCACACCAATATGGAAATACATCACCCTCTTTTAAGGTCCCTAGTAATTTACTTGCTTTACAGTGTGACAAAAAGGATAAAAAGTAGAGTTGTGCATCCCTGAGGTCCCTGGAGACATCCCCTTTAGGACTGAGCCTAAGGACATGGGCCTTAGTCTGGGGTCTGCTCCTTGGGCAGCTCTTGCTGGAAATCCAATGGATTTCCTCTGCATTAATCAGACAGAAGGTGATGCCTTTTTCTCAGCTCCTAGAATTAAGATTTAGACACAGTTAAGGGATAAAGGGGTTTTACTTTGGTGTTTAATAAGGATCTTTATGGTGCAACAATTTGTCAAGGTGGAATAGGCTGAAATGCACACAGCCAGTGTACCACGTATACAACTGCACAGAGCTTGCAAATCAGCATGACTAACAAAGATTGCCAATGAGAAATTTAAATGAATGGAGTGACATTTCCCTGTTCTAAAGTATTCCCCCCCAGATGGGGCTTGAGCCTAGTTTATGGAATATATTCTGGAGAGAGCTTTGGTTTCTCAAGGTAGCATAAGGCTGTGAGGCCTTTGGGATGTTTGGTCTTCTTGCTTAACAGAATATCTGGACTATTTTGAGATTTCAGGCTTAAAGAATTACAGGTGTATATGCTAAGAACAGTGAGAATACATAAATATAAATAATATAATATAAAAAGAAAAGGCAAAAAATCATTGTGGCTTCAAAGGGATGGGCATCATTTCACTGATCCCACCAAAGCCTTGGGGAGCCCATGCAGCTGTTTGTTTACTGGCCTGGGTGCTCACAGAGCAGCCCTTCAAGGAAAATTAATGCATCTAGTGACAGAGATCCAGGCAAGGACAGCTCCTCTCTGCCCAGTGTCTCCTTTGAGGTGCCCAGAGCAAACTGGAAACTGAGCAAAGCCAGAGGCTTGGGCACACACACGCGGTGGTGGAGTCCATGGCAAGTCCATCTGTGAGCCACCTGAACCCTGATGATAGCCCAGCATGTCTAATTGTTCTCTCTCTGCCTCTTTTTCTCCTTTCATGGTTTTGTAAAGAAGACTGAAACACACAACTTCTTAAAAAGAGTCATCAGAGCCACTAATAGACAGAATAAACCTATTTTAGATGGCCTAGAGCCCACTGGGGTTGGGGAGTCTTACATGTGGGTCTTCAAGCTCAGCTTAGCTTGAAGTGATGTGTTTCTGCCTGAGCTCATGCACCTTCCCAACTGTGTAAAATCTCAGAACAGATTGCCAGGGTCAAGGGGAATTGCCCAGAGCTGGGATACTGAAACTAAATGAATGGAGCATGATGTGAAAGCATAATGGGGCTGATTTCTTGATTGCAGAAAGGCCCCTCCACACTGTTTTGACAGCATAAAGGGTCATTTGCATCTATTTTAAGCCCTGTAAAAGCCTGATCTTCATTTTACACATGTTGAAAAGAAAATGTAATATGGAGCACAATTGAGCCCCTTCCTACTGCCAAAGTGATGGAAAGAGACTTTAGAGTAAATAAGGCTCAGGCCTGTTTTCAGTTCCAGCACCACGAACGTGCCAGTGCAGGAGCAGGAAAGATGCCAAGTGTGTTTATTTTGGCCTGGCTGGGTGTTTCTTCAGTTTTCTGTCCGCAGAAGAAAGTGAAGGCACACGTTTTGGCTCTGCCTTCCACCAGAGTCACCACAAATGTCACTTCCCCCTCCCAGGCAGGGACCAAGGACGTGTCCTCAAGGCCACTGCACAGAGGATGCTCTTGCTGGGCAGGACCTGAATGAGCACTTTGGTGATGAGGGTTGTGAGTTCTCCATTTCCAGCTGCTGAGCTGCTCCCAAGGATCAGCAGCAACTTTAAACCAGGCAGAAATCAAGAATGCACAAGCTGACAAACTCTGTTTGTGTCAACTAAAGAAAAGCAGTGGCTGCAGGAAATGGGCTTCAGATCTGCTCCTCAGGTGGAGGAGACAAGGAGTAACTGCTCAGAGATGTGAGCAGTTCCCTAACAAAGATGGGAGCAATTCTCTAAAAAAAGATGTGAGCAGTTCCCTGATAAAGATGTGAGCAGCTCCCTAACAGGATGATGGTGATCACAGCCTGATAGGGGCTCAGTATTTACATCTCCTTAACCAGTCAGCCTCTAAACCCTGCCAGAGTCTGGGAGAGCACTGCTCTTCCCCGAGAACATGGGAGGAGGCTGGGATTTGTCCTGGGGCAGGAGGCTGATCCTGCAGAGGCTCAGTAACACGGACCATCTGCAGCTTCTCCCATCTCCTTTTTCCTCTCCCTGCAGGACAAGGAGCAGCCCAGCTCTGAGGGGAGGAGCAGTTTTAGGCAGGGCTGCCGTGCCTCTGTGCCAGCGTGGGATGGATTAGAATTAGTTTTTGCTAATTTGCTCCACATGGAGCTTTCAGTTTGAATTCTGTCTCCCGAATCAACAGGCAGACCACCCCTCTTGGTATCCTGGCTGCTGGATTTCCCACTGTGGGGGAAGAATTCCTCATCCATCCCGTTTTTCCTGTGGCTCAGGAGGGCTCTGAGAGCTCAGCTGGGCTGGAGAAAGGCATGGAGAGAGCCCAGTCCTGCCAGGCTGGCTCTGGGGAGGACTCTCTCTGGAATTATGCAGGCTGATCAAAGCCACATTTCCCCAGGATGTTCTGTTCTTGCAAGGACCATCTCTGGAGGCGTTGCTGGAGCTGTTCCCAGGAGTGTTTGGCTGAGATGGTGCCTGTGTTTCACCTGCCCTTGTTACTCTGAGTTTACTCTCGGGGTCACCTTGCAAAGTGCAGGCTGCTCCAGGGCTGGGGGCTGCTCTGCAGAGTGCAAGGACACATCACAGACAGGCAGTGATGATACTGAAGCATCCCAGCTCCTGCCCACAGTGCCCTCACAGGCTGGCCACTTAAACTCACTCTGCTTTCCTTCTCCATCTCTGACTGAGCACTCTGATACTCCTTTTGTTTGTGTTTTACAGCACAAAAAACTCACACAGGCTGGAAAGGCTTTACCATCATTTCCCAAACACAGAAATATGTGTCTGCAGTGTGGTGCTTTTTTAGAACAGCATCCACTCAGATGGTGGGGAATTCATCACAGCCCAGGGTGAGTAATTCCAATGGTTCATTACTCTTTCAATTACAAACTGGCACTTTCTTTGCAGTCTGAATTTGTCTAATTTTGGTTCCAGCCATTGGATATTGATATGGCTTTGTCTGTTAGATTCAAGAGAGTTCTGTTATAAGAGATCTCCTCTTTAGTAAGTGCTCTTCATCTTTAATAAGATACTTCTTCCTCTCCTTTTTATAAGCTAAATTACTGAGCACCCTCAGTATCTCAGTGTGAGCAGCTCTGCTCCACCCCACAGCCCTCAATCTCTACCTCCATTTTCCTCCTGAATTCCTGCTTGGATACTTCTTGGTTGCCCAATAAGCCCATCCTGAGACCTCTGGTTGGAACTGGCACATCTGCAGAGGCTCTGGATGCAGCTATCTGCATTTAGGCACCTGAACCAAGCCCCCAAACTCCAGAAAAAGCACATCAGATCCATCTCCCCTAACATGAACCACTGACAGGTGCAGCAGAAAACCCAACCTGACACCTCCTTTCTTGAGGACGTTTTGCTCAAAGTTCTTAAGTGGTTTTCTGGTAATTAACTCGACACTGATTAAGGTGCCAGTGTCCAGATTTGGTGACACATCTGTTGTGGTTATGGAGCCACTGGTGTGGCTGAGAGGTCTGGGCTGCTGTCAGCTTCATCTCTGAGGGTTTGGGAGGAAGGGATGCTGCTGATGTTCAGCCATGCCCTGCTTTGCCAGGAAAATCCAGCAGAGCTGAACTGTTTGATGCTGATTATTGTGGCCTCAAGGGCAGAGTGCTGTGTCACCTCCTGTTGTTTGGTCCTGGGGATCTAAGAAATTGTCCCAGGATGCAGACATTGGCCAGGAATTTTCAAGGAAAACCATCAGCCACGTTCTCCACCTGCTTCTCTACCTGGGGGGGACCTGAACAGCACTGCCAGATTTCTCATGGCTCTCCAGAATGCCTGGACGTGGGATGGCCCCCGTTTTAATGATGTTTCAGAGCTGGTTTACAGTACCCTGACTCTTTGTAGTGTAATTTGGGTTTATACACAGTGACTGATCATGTGCCAGGAGTTTTATAATGGACAACAAATCCCACTCAATCAACAGCAGAGACCAAACAGCCATTGCTGAGCCCCATTGAGGATTAGCAATTCCAGTGCTTGGAACGGCGCTGGATGGCTCCAGGCATGCCAGATGGGCCCTACCACCCTCACCCTGCTCTAGATGAGCAATCAGCAGTGCATGGGCTGCAGATTCCCTCACCAACTGCTGGGTAGGAGCTTGTTCCAGGCCCAGCTAGGGAGTTCTGCTGTCTGGAATGGTTTGAGCAATGGTTTGAGTTGGCCAAGGTGGGGCTGGGTGTGAAGTCCTTGCAGCAGAGCAGAGTGCCTGGCTGTCCCACCAGGCTGTTCTCTCCTCCATGCCAATTTTCAGTTGATCCAGCTGTAGAGAGGGAGTTTTCCCTCTGGGCCCATGAATCCAAGGCTCCAGGAGATCTCTCCCTTGTGCACTGCTGATAAACCAGTGGAACTGCTGCTCCACCACCCCAGTCCAAGGCTCAGAAGGAGGTTTTGGGGATGCTCTGCTGGCAAACCCTGGTTTCAGGAGCAGCCAAGCTCTGCGGAGCACATTTAGTGAGCACACAGCTAAATGAGACGTGACCAGCCTGGTCATGGCAGGGTAAAACACACAAATTCACTGCTCAGGTGAGGAGGAAGAGCAGCAGAGCACTGAGAGAGCAGAGAGAGCAAGCATGAAGGGATATAATCCATGGTGTGAAAGCTGTGCTATAAATAACAGACTGATGGAAACCAGATCTCTTCTGCATGTGCTTGCCATTGCTGCTCCAGAGCAAGAAATTCATCTGCAGTGAAATGCTCACCCATGGCCATGCTTTGGCCTCTGCTCCCTCCCCAAGGCACGAGCTGGGCCTCCTGAGACCTTTAAAAGGAAGTTCTGGGCATGATTTGGGAAAGCCATGTGATCCCATGCAAGATTTCTGATGGGCCACTATAAAATGTAAGGGTAGGCCAACATTAATTTGTTTGATAATAGAACTTCTCTCTCTCTCACTTGCTCCTCCCTTCCCCCATTCCAGAAAATAAAACATTGGCATCCAAACCAGCTTGCCTGAGGGCAGAAGATGGCTGTAAAAATAAGTACTGCTGATATCAACACCCAACAGCATTAATATTTGATATTTTGGTCTCTCCAATCTGCCATTCAAGTAAAGCAGAGAAGGCAGGGCTTGCCACGTACAGTTGTCCTCAGTGCTGAATCCTGCTGTGAGCCATCAGAGCAAATAAACTCATTTCTCTCTTACCTTGTGCTCATGCAAATCACCACAGCAGTGGAACTGAGCTGTGCAAGGCCAGGGTGAGCAGCAAGCAGTGGCACCACTGGCTTTGGGAGAGCTGAACTTGGCTACCAGTTTCCAGGGAGTTAAAGAGAAGGGAGCAGATGCCCTAGGGCACAGACCCATTTGTTATGAATCGCTTGCTGGCTGCACTCCTCACTCTGGCAGTCAGCTCACTGCAGCTCAGGCTGAGCTCTGCAGTGTGGTCAGCTCCAACTAACACAGATCTAACGTGGTGCCTTGAGAATCTCATGAGAGGGAGAGTTGTGTTTGGGTGTGGTTGCTGGAGGAGGATAAAGAGAGGATTAGCAATTCCAGATCAAGCCATTTCAGCTCTTTAAGGGTGTGTATATGTGTGTACACAACATATATATACATATATCCACATCCTGCTAGGTGTTTCCACTTAATTCTTCCACTAAAAGCAGTGGTAGCAGAGGCCCCAAGTGCCAATCCCCAGGGATAAATTCATTCCAGGCTACAGGAACCCCAACAGTGCCATTTCTCATTGCTGGGTACCAATCCAGAGGACTCAGGGTTCCTCTTGCACCTTGTCGGCTTAAAAATATTCTGACCCTCCCCTCCCACGGCCCAGGAGAGCTGCAGTGTTAAAACCTGCTGATTTCAGTGCTTTACCCAATGCCCCCATGTCAGGTTTATTTTCAGTGACCCCAGTGGATCTAGGGTTTTAAAAATCCCAGGAACTGGGCCAATATTAATTAATGGCAGCTCTTCCACTTGAAGGATTAGGCTTTGCCCACCCTGATGAGCCAGAACCCCACAAGAAGGGGAGAAAGGGAAAAACCTGGTTCTCTCTCCTTTGTTTTTGTTCCCAGACTGCTGTGGCTCAGTGCTGGAGTGTTAACTTTGAAGGATCCACAGGATTTTGGCACCAACCCTTGGGATGTGTTGGCAGCTTCACTCCACCCTCCTTCCCCGTGCTGATATTTGTCAGGATTTCTCCCTGGTTTCAAACCTGAACTGGACACAACATCCTGCCCACCACGTTTAGATGCTGTAACTGATACAAAAAAAAGAGAGGGAAAAATATTGATATCTCTTGATGAATCAATTGGTCAAGGTGGCAGCACAGAGCCTTTCTTGTGCCTTTTAATGTTGTTCCTTCCCCTTCCCTGTGTCACAACAAGGATGTTGTTGTTGTTGTTGTGTTTTTGCTGAGTCCTTCCTTGCTTGGGGCCAGTCATTTATCAACAGAGATTTCCATCTTGGCCTAATAATTCATCTCTTATTGCAGCCCTCGCTGCTCCCAGGGCCCTTTGTTTCCTCTTATCACAGTCTAATTATTTGGTGGAGGGAAATTCCTGACTGTCTTGGGGCCAGTGGCCAAGAGCTCAGGAGAAGCTGAGTCCCAGGTAGGGATGTGCTTGGAGAGTGGGAGAGGGGCTCCCAGGGCTCTCACCCAGATGCTCCTGTGGCAGGGGGAGGTTGTGAGAGCCCAGTGGGTCCAACATGAAACACAAAGTCTCTTTTATTTTTGGCTTAACCTCCCCTTTGTGCATTTGTCACAGCCAAAGGCTCCCATGGACATCACACCCACACACCTCCCACCACTTCCTCACACACAGACACACTCACACTCTCACACACACTATTGAAAAATCCTGGAAATTCTGGGGTTTGGTCTGGTTTTTGTTTTTTCCCTCCCTGGAAAACCTGAAAAAAAATAGTAAGAATTTTTATTCATACATATGTGGCCAGTGCTGGGATTTTGGAAAGGGGGACGAGTGGCTGGATGAGCAGACAGTAATCACAGTAGCACAATTAACAGTAATGACAGAAAGGCATCCTGCTCCTATTAGTACCTGCTTTAATCAGCTCCATCCACCATCCAGCAGGAGACTTGAACTGAATCAATTGCTGATTTCTATCAGAAGGGCAGTTCTGACCAGACTAAAAGAGGGATTCCCTGGGTCCTTTATTTCCAGAAAAGGAACAATTATTAATTTATGTATCTTTATCTGAACCAGATGATTTCTTTGTTTTATTCAATGACTCCAGTGCAGCTCTGAGGATGTTTCAGGGAGTTTCCCAGTTTGCTTTCCCCTGGATGAGCATCCTTTGCTCCTCAATCTGCTGCCTCCTGAGCTCAGTGCAAAGCTCTGGAATGGCCCTGGACAGCCAAGCTGGGCAGAGAACCATGATTAAGAGCAGCAGGGCTGTCTGCAGTCCCCACTGCTGTCTTTGTACCACACTCATTGCTTTATAAAGCACTTTGGAACCACCTGGAGCATGTGAGGTGCACTATAAAATCAAACTCCCTCTCAGTCTGTCTTGCAGCCATTCCCCACCTCTGAAAGCAGCAATAAATTCAGCTGGACTGGTTATGGCCAGCCACACCACTTCAGAACTGTTCTTTAAAGAGAAGTTCTGAAATCTCATTGCTTTATTAAGCATTTCACACATCTGAATTGTCAGTTGATGCATCACATGCAAAAGAGACAGCGACTAGAATAATAACCTTCCCCAGCATTTCATTTTGAAGCCCCATTTACCTGAGCCTGGCTGCTTCCAATAAATATTTCACAACATGTTTCTCCTCCACAAGTGCACTTACAACTTATGAAGCAAACACAAATGTTTTAATTCTGACAAAATGAGCGTTTTTTCATGCACCAGCCTCGGCTCGGCGCACAGTTCTGTGGCTAAATGGCTTTCTGATTATCGTGTCCCAGGATATTACTTCAACTGAAGTGATATGAAATGTCATTAAAAAGTAATGTTCCTCTGCTTTGACAATCATATTAGTAAACACTGGAGGCTCTGCAGGTTATATGTCAGGCGGGCCGACACTAATGGGTTTATTAACATACACAGCAGCACTTTGTCAAAGCTCCTTGTTAATCTAAATTTGCAGGTGACAAAAAAGAAAGGGAGCAGGGAGCGAGGAGATGGTGTTTAAGCACTATTTGGGTTGGGCCACAAGTTAAAGGAGCCAGGCCACCCTGAGCAAGGTTGGATGCTGCCAGGGCTGCTCCCCTGGGTGCTGCCAGGGGAAAGTCTCCTCTGAGCTGATGGGGAACACGGACACCCATCTTGGAGGTGAAGGAGTGCAGTGGAAAGGGCACAAGTGAATTTGGCTCAGGGTGGGGGTGAACAGCTGCATCCCCATTGATCTAAACTCCTGTTTGGAGTTGATCTAATGGTACCGCCTGTCTGATGGACCAGGGGCTGTCCCAGCACACACGAGGCAGAGGTGGCTGGAGTGGAGCTGCCCCAAACTCTTTTCCCATGAGAAATTAATTCCATCCCACACCTGCTGCCTCCTCCCCCTGCCTAGCAGAACTTTGGGTGGGTACCGGCAGTGAAACTGTGTGTCCTGGAGCAGATTTCAGGGCTGCACTGATGCCTGCTTTGCTCTGGTGCTGGGGTGATGGCTTTTCACCATCCTGGGCCCTGGTGAGGTGCTGGTGAGGTTTTGTGCTCTTTCAGCAGCAAAAACAGAGGATCTGGGCAAGAACATCATCCCAGCCAGCAGGAGGCTGCTGCAGGAGCAGCCAGCACTGGGCAATGTGTGTGGGTGCCAGGGAATCTGAGAGGCAAACACCAAGGGTCACGGGGACAAGGATGTCCCAGGGACAACTGCTCTGAAGTGTGCAAAGACATTTGTGCCACCTACAAATAAATTCTTGTGGGGGTTCAGGCAATATTGCCACAAGTAATGGAGCTGTGTGGCCTTTTGGGAGTGATGGAGTGCTGAGATCAGACCAGATCAGATCAGATCAGATCTCCTGCAGGATTCAGGCAGAGGGAGGGTGGACACCCGAGCTGGAGCAGGGGATGTGCTCCCTTGATGGGACAGGAATGTGGGGAAGTTCAGTTGCTGCTGCTGGGTCAGCTGGCACTGAGCCCTCACTGCCCTGCCACGGGCAGAGGGGTCACCCAGCACTGGGGAAGCTCTGGCACCCCTGCTGAAGCCCCTGGGGTTGTGGTGGTGATGCCAAGCCGTGGGCTTGGCTCCCAGGTGGGCAGCAGGGAGGCACAGGCTGCTCCCCATAGCAGTGATGGAAAACTGCATTTGTCCTGCATGGAATCATCTACCAAACAGCTCCAAAAGTTTCTTCTTGGGATGGAAGCTAAATTCCTGTTTGGAATTGATCTAATTCTCTCTAATTGATCTAAACTCCTGTTTGGAGTTGATCTAATGGTATCACCTGTCTGATGGACCAGAGGCTGTCCCAGCATACACGAGGCAGAGGTGGCTGGAGTGGAGCTGCCCCAAACTCTTTTCCCATGAGAAATTAATTCCATCCCACACCTGCTGCCTCCTTCTCCTGCCTGGCAAAACTTTGGGTGGGTACCAGCAGTGAAACTGTGTGTCCTGGAGCAGATTTCAGGGCTGCACTGATGCCTGCTTTGCTCTGGTGCTGGGGTGATGGCTTTTCACCATCCTGGGCCCTGGTGAGGTGCTGGTGAGGTTTTGTGCTCTTTCAGCAGCAAAAACAGGGGATCTGGGCAAGAACATCATCCCAGAGATCATCTCTTCCCCTGCCCCTCTTGATGCCTTAAGGTTTTAGCTTTTATATTTTCAGACCCTGCACTGCATTAGTGTGGAACTCTGAGCTCCACACAGAGCGTGAGTGAGCTCCCTGCACATTCTGCTCAGACCAAACAATCCTTCATTAGAACCAAGGACACCTCACAGCCTCAGGACCTGAAAAGTATCAACAAAAGTGAATTGGGGAGAGCAAACTGGGGGAATGTGACTTCATTACCTACAGCTGTAACTGGACAATTAACCCCTGATATGCAAATAGACCAAACTCATCTCTGTCTGAAACACTCGTGCCCATTGTCCAGCTCGGGTGTGGCCTCTGGGAGGCTCCTGCACTGCCCAAGGTGCAGCTATTGAAGGCCTTTAATAAATACCCACTTTATTCTCTAACTTGTCCAGCCTCTGTTCTAGGCAGCCACCCCAAGGCATCACTCTTCCTCCAGTCTGCAGCCTCCCCCTGCACCCACCTTCCCTCTGCCCCTCCTCCTATGACTCCAAAAATATTCCAGTTGTGCCCCTGACTCCAAAAATATTCCAGTTGTGCCCCTGTGAGCAGGAACCTGTGGCAGAGGAATGGGTGTGCCAAGCCCTGGGAGTGGATCCTGTCAGCCTGATGGTTTCTGCTTTGTTGGCAGATAATTACAATGTGCAAGGGAAAAGTGTTTGCTGAAAGCAGGAACTTAATGGGGTTTACAAAGAATCCTTTGTCCAGGCAGCTACTGGAGTTAATAAAACTCAGTTTGGGCTCCATAAAGCTCTGTGGAGGTGAAAGTCTGAGTTCTGCTGAGTGCTGCCAGGCTGGGAATTTGGGGCTGGCATTCATGGTTCCTGTCCAGTGCTCCATGGAGAGCTGGGGGGGCACAAAGGGTGATGAGGACTCAGGGTTGTACAGGAACAGCTCCTGAGCATCCCAGCCCATGGAAGCTGGAGCCAAGCTCCTTGTTTGCCAGCCAAGGAGTTTTGATGCTGGATTTCACAGCAGTCAGATCCCTGCTTTGCAGCAGCACCACAAACTCCCAGAGGTTTTCTGCTCTGGGCACTCATCACTATTAAGTGCATTTGTCTTCATTTGGTCTCTTCTGGCTTAAACAGTCAGCAAGACTCAGTTGCAAAGAGGTGAGGAGGGAATGTGGATTTTTAATGCTGTGCTGTTGTTTCTATTTTTGTGAAGCCATTCCTGGTGCCCAGGTGGGACATTAGCACAGGGTGTGAGTGCCAATCCATCCCAAAATAGGCATGGACCCAAAGATGCTCACTTGCAGCACCAGGAGCTTCTCCTGCACTTGCAGCTCGCTCCTTGTGAGCTCTGAATTTCTCAATCTGACATTAAGGCAATGGGAGCTGATTGTGTAGGTAATTTTGGGGGAGGGAGAGTTCCTACTCTATTCTTGTTTTTTCCTTCTTTTCTCCAGTAGCTGCAGCAGGAAAATAATTATAGGAAGAGGGAAGAAAGGCCTGGAGGCAACAGGTCAGAAAATAAATAAAGAATGAGAAATGAAGTTATTTGGAGAGCAGAGTTACTGGCTTTGAGAGCCAACTTTTTTTTTGATGGGGGGGGGGGGGCGGTAAAAAATGGGAAAAATAATTTTCTCAAAATATCACTTTATTTTTTTCTTTCTTTAAAAACTTCAGGCAAATTTTTGGTGCTGCCTCTGCTCAGGGTCTGCAATTTAATAACCCTGTTATGTTACAAACCCTGAGACTCTGTGACTCCTACCCTTGTCCACCTGCCAAGCAGGGAGTATTTCTTGACCTTTCAAAGAAAGCCAGAGATAATGAAGCATTTGGAACGTAGGATGCCCTGGCTGCTTGGAATAAAATCAGCATGGCTGTGAATTTTGGAGAGGAACAAACGTGAAGCCCTGAGCCAGCAGTGTGGCCTGAGCCTTTGTGGGGATCTCCCACTGCAGAAACAGCCATAAAGTCCTTTAAAAGAGTCAATAAATCAGAGGTCATGGGCAGAGTGAGGCCTGGGCTGCCCAGGGGCTTCAGAAAGTGTTTTGAAAGGTCCAGAGAGGGAGGATTTGCCTGGCTGCCATTGGGTTTCAGCTTGTAACCAGGGAATTTTTCTCCTTCAGAATTCTCTGGTGAAATGTGGCTGCTGAAGAGGCTGATGCTGCTTGAGGGGAGCTGGATGTCAGCATCTGCTTTCCCTCTTGTTGATGGTGTCAGAAATGTGGCACAAGTTTTGCACCTCAGGTTTTGGAAGTGCAGTGGCAAAAGATGTCACTTCCATCAGTGTTTTCTGCGGTCAGTTTTAGTTCCTCTCTGAAAATGGAAACACAAAATATTGCAGCTTCACAGGTGTTGTCTCAGGTGTCGTGGCTGAGGTCAGAAATGTTCCCTGTTAGTGAAAGGACGCTCGTGAATCCCCAGATGTGTGCCTGGAGCGGAGACTGAGCATCCAAACCACCCTTCCCATGACCCAGCAGCCCCTCAGAGGGACAGGGCTGGACCTACCCCTGAAGCCACCAGGTCCAGCTCTCATGGGCTGAGCAGCAGCCAGAGCTCTGCCAGTCTCTGAGGGCTCCCACACACAATGAGAGGTTCTCTGAGAGCTTCTCTGGTCCTTTTGTGAGACCAGCAGGTGTTCATGGATGACCCTCTCTGTTCATGGATGATCCTTTCTGTGTTTGTTCATGGATGATCCTCTCTGTGTTCATGGATGATCCTCTCTGTGTTTGCTCATGGATGATCCTCTCTGTGTCCATGGATGATCCTCTCTGTGTCCATGGATGATCCTCTCTGTGTCCATGGATGATCCTCTCTGTGTCCATGGATGATCCTCTCTGTGTCCATGGTTGATCCTCTCTGTATTTGCTCATGGATGATCCTCTCTGCACTCTTTCATTCACCAGATCTCTCCCCCTGCCTGGGTGATTACCCCAGGGCTGTGATTTTCCTGCCTCCTCCCAGTGGTCTCTGCTTAGCCCAAGTGTTTATTCTCTTTTCATATCCACTGAGTGAGTTCCTCTGTTCCATTTCCTTGCATTTTCCATGGTATTTCCATCTTTTTAACTGCACAGGAGCACCAAGCTCCTGCCTGGCTCTTCCCTTGCTCTTCCTGATCTTCACCTCCAGGGTGAAGTTCCCTGGTTTGTTTGAAACCTCACTGAGGATATGTGTGTGTCCTTCTAGTGCAGTGAAACCAGAGCCAGAGCCTTGGTCTGTAATCCTTTTAGGGAAAGATGTCATAGTTGGTCTTGATTAAACTCTGAGTTTAATGTTGATTAAACCATGGTTAAATTATTCATGTGTCTGGCTACTCATGCAATACAGAAGGAGTTTATTGTAGTGGGATGGGTTTGTCATGCCCAGGGTTAAAAACTTTGCTGTTGTGCTGGGTGGTAACCAGCATGGAAAAATAAACAAATGGGGTTGTAGGGAGAGGCGTTTCTTCATTCCCACCGCAGCGTAAATGGAGCTGTCGTTTAAAATGAAATAGCACCGGGTTTATGGTGATTTTTAGCCACAGATCTCATGTCATAGCCTGCTTTGCTGCCAAGGAAACATGGGCAGGCTTGCTCTCCTCTAATGGGGAAACCCAAAGCACTACAGAAGGTGGCCACTGCCACGGTGGTGGCACAGAGCCAGGCAGAGCAGTCGTGCAGTGCCATAAAATGTAATGATTCAGCCAAGGGAAACCTCCAAAGTCAACGCTCACAAGGAAAATCCCAGGGCTGTTCTGGTGTCTGGCAGAGCAGAAGAAACACCAGGCTGAAGGGATTTCTCCAGAGGTCTCCCACTCTCCACGCAGTGTTGGCTTTCTTCCTTCGGAGCTGAAAATCCTGGCACTGATAGAACACAGCCCACAGTGCCAGAGACAGGTTTGTATTGGTCACTGGAGGGTCTCCTTGTGGCCATCATCCCCAGGGGTGAAACTGGACATCAGGAATGGACGTGCATGAGCCTGTCCCGGTGCCTGGCTGGTTCAGACCAAGGTCAAGGGGTGGGTTAGAGGAGGAGCAGGTGATGGAAGCTGCCTTTGCATTCACAGCATCTCCCTGCTTTGCCATGCAAAAGCTGAGGGTGGGCAAGGAAGGGAGGAACGTCCTGCTGGGGATGGTCTCAGCCCTGAGCTGGTCTGGGGTGTGGCTTCTGAGAGGCTCCTGCACTGCCCCAGGTGCCTCCGTTGAAGCCTTTAATAAATACCTGCTTTATCTCTGTCCAGGATCTGTTCTAGGTCACCAAGGCACCAACAGCAGCAGGGAGGATGGCAGGTGACAGACCTGTCACAGGCATCAGGGAGGCTGCTGGGGACTGCGAGGCTCTGCAGAGGCTGCTCCCAGCCTGGCCTGTGGTGTGCTCACCTTCCACCCAGACTGCAGTAACCTGAGTGTTGCTGTCTTGAACTGGGCAGTCAGTTCTTACTGGGACCAGAACTGGGACAGGTCTCTGCCCTCAGCACCATCTCCAACTCCCAGCATCTCATCACCATCAGCATCCAGCATCTCACCACCATCAGCATCCAGCATCTCAGCACCATCACCATCATCCAGCATCTCAGCACCATCTCCACCTCCCAGCATCTCACCATCGCCACCCAGCATCTCACCACCATCTCCACCATCCAGCATCTCACCACCATCACTATCCAGCATCTCACCATCAGCATCCAGCATCTCAGCACCATCTCCACCATCCAGCATCTCACCATCAGCATCCAGCATCTCAGCACCATCTCCATCACCCAGCATCTCAGCACCATCTCCATCACCCAGCATCTCACCACCATCACTATCCAGCATCTCACCATCACCATCCAGCATCTCAGCACCATCTCCACCCAGCATCTCAGCACCATCACCATCATCCAGCATCTCACCACCATCTCCACCTCCACCAAGGGCACAGGACTCAACGCCCCACTGCTGAAAATCCCC
Organism: Eopsaltria australis; assembly: GCA_034509425.1. Taxonomy (NCBI): domain Eukaryota; kingdom Metazoa; phylum Chordata; class Aves; order Passeriformes; family Petroicidae; genus Eopsaltria; species Eopsaltria australis. The sequence goes on from JAVTVJ010000523.1 coordinate 1,459,967, forward strand.
ACAGCTCTACTCAAGCTGGAAGAAGGACGCAAATTTCTGCCAAGGAGAGATCCAAGGTGCATTTTCTCCATCCTCCTGTTGTGTAAAGAACCTGACACCTTGGGTTTTGGAGCAGCAAGGCTGGCTTGCCTCAGTCTAACCTGGCTGCTCAATCCTGGTTGCAGCAGAGCCAGTGTAAATCCAAAACAGCTCTAGGGAATTCAGTCAAGTTCCTGGAGACTGGAGGCTGCAGGAGATAGGAAACTATTTGCAGCTTGTCTGTAGCTGCTGACATGACACATAAAAAGCTGGCTGAAGGCAGCACCGTGTGCTACAGGCAGGCACTAATTCTGCTCTTAGTAGGAATTCTGACATTTCCTATTATCAGAGCTTCTCTGCAGTTGTTTATAGGACAGCACAGCTTTAATCTTTTCAGATGAAATGCATCACCCTTGTGCTGTCCACGACACAGGCAGTGCCAAATGGTGAAATTCTGTTTTTCTTGATTTTGTTATGACCTAGGAAGCTGCCCAAAGCCCAGCTGTTCAAAAATAGCAAACGATAAAGCTGCAAAGTCTTGTGTCCTGGAGAAGTTGAAGCCAGCATTTCTCCTGCCTGAGCAACCCTTGTGCTATAGGGAGAAGAGAAGGTTCCAGGGAGACCTCAGAGCCCCTTCCAGTACCTGAAGGGGCTCCAGGAGAACTGGAAAGGGACTTTGGACAAGGGCATGCAGTGATGGGAAAAAGGGGAAGGAATTTAAGCAGAAGGAGGACAGATTTAGGATTTTATGAAGAAATTCCTGACTTTGAGGGTGGGGAGGCCCTGGCACAGGTGATCCAGAGAATCTGTGGCTGCCCCACCCCTGGAAGTGTCCAAGGCCAGGTTGGACAGGGCTTGGAGGAACCTGAGATAGTGGAAGGTGGAATCCTTCTCTGGGGTCCCTTCCAAACCAAACCATTCTGCAATTCTGTGCATAAATGACCCACCAGGGCCCATAGGAAACCTCCCCTCCTTCTACAGCAGGAGGCCATACACTGGTGTGCGTGTCCCAGAAATTCAACCAACCTTTTTTTTTTGAGCTAAAAAGGGATGTTTTACTGGAAAACCAAACCAGTTTGCTTTGGCTGAGCTGTCACCCACCTCCATGGCAGCTGTTCTCCAGAAAGCTGTGACTGCCATGAGGTTTCCATTCAGTGTCCCCCAGCTGAACACACCAAGTGCCCCCAGCTGCTCCTCACACGGCTTCTCCTCAAGCCCCTTCACCATCCTCACGGCCTCTTTTGGATGCTTTCTAACAGTTTAATGTCTTTATTTCATTGTGGTGCCCAAAACTGCCCCCAGGACTCGAGGTGAGGCTGCCCCAGCCCAGCCCAGAGCAGGACAATCCCTCCCTTGCCTGGCCACCAATGCTGGGCTGATGCCCCCAGGACAAGGCTGGCCCTCCTGGCTGCCAGGGCACTGCTGGCTCATGCCCAGCTTGCCACTGACCAGGACACCCAGGTCCCTTCCTACAGCCACTTCCCACTTCCAGGTCACTTTCCAGCAGGGAGCTGAGCACTCCATGGTGATGGGGACCTTGTGTGGTTGTCCCTGTCACTGATGAGCAGTGGCTGCATCTCCTGGGGCAAACAGCTGAAGGGAACTGAGCAGTTGTGCTGAGCTAATGACAATCTCTGGCGTGGGAGCTCTGAGGATTTCCTCTGGTTTGTGCTCTGCCCCCAGAATGAGTAAATAAAAGCCTCCTCATTTATTTATGATGCAAATAGCAACTGTGCATTCAGCTCCAGGATTTGTTATGATTTATTTAGAGCCTCTTGTCTCAGAGGCACTGGCAGTTTGCATGCAGGGGGGATCTGTCTGCCTTTATTACCCACAAATTGACATTTTGCTTCTTAGGCTTTGGCTGTTAATGCTGTTGAAAGTCTGCTGTGGAAACGTAAATCCTTCCTGGGAGACACACATCCCTTGGTCCTTCCTCTTCAGAGTCAGTGGCTGCAGCTCAAAGTTCCTCCAGCCCCTGGGAAGGTCTCTGAAAATCCCACACTGTGTCCCATTCTCATGGACCAGCTGAACTCTGAGCTCCTCTGGACGTGAAGGTTTCCACTGTGATAGCCCCAAAGGTCACTCGGGTTGGCCAAGCTCAGGTTGCTGTAGGTCTTGGATCTCTTCTCTTAAAGACTGAGAGAAGTTTGCTGTTAAGCAAAATCAATTTTGCTTCGTTCAGGACAGGATTTCCAGGGTTTTCCAGGGTTTCACCCATTCTCATGGGTCTTCTCTGGATCCTTCTCCAGCTTCTCAGGCTATATCTCAAGGTTTGAAGCTGCCCATGACCTAAATTCCAGACCCTTTTTTTGCAGGCATCACCCCAGTGGTTAGTGGTGAAAACTGAAAGTCTTTCAAATGAAAAGTCTTTCAACTAAAAGTTCTTTTAGAGCTGGCAAAGTTGAAGAAAGGGGGATACTCAGGAACCCCTGGGCGTGGGAAGGCATTTAGGGTTTGGAGGGACAATAGTGGGCAGATAAACAGCAGAGGGGAAGATGTTTATGGTCTGTGTGTGTCCCAAAACACAAACACATCTGGAGTGATTCGTGGAGGTGCTCAAACACTGAAGAAACCTGCACAGCCAGGCCTTGGTGACCATCAGAGCCTCACAAAAACACATCATGAGCTGGGCAGGAGAGTGAGATGGGCCTTGGTGACCATCAGAGCCTCACCAAAACCACATCACGAGCTGGGCAGGAGAGTGGGATGGACCTTGGTGACCATCAGAGTCTCACAAAAACACATCATGAGCTGGGCAGGAGAGTGGGATGGACCTTGGTGACCATCAGAGTCTCACAAAAACACATCATGAACTGGGCAGGAGAGTGGGATGGGCCTTGGCTCTGCAGTGGGGCAGGACCCAGCCTGGGGCTGTGCTCCAAAGCAGCTGGGATGGAAAACCCTGGTGCAGCAGCAGCTCCTGAGGCTGCCACGGATTCTCCAGACACTTCTGGCTCTGGGCTTGGAGTCAAGCCAGAGAGAATCTCACAGCAGGGCTGGGATGAGCAGGGGGGTAACGAGCTCCTCAGAGGGCCATGAACAGCAGCTTTCATGAGCTGTCATTCCCCATTAGAGCTGGAAACAGCGCAGGGCCCTGGCAGCAGGAGGTTCCCTCCCAAGCCTCCAAATCCCAGCCAGCTCCACCCACAGCCTCCTCTGGCTCTTTGGAGACTGAAAACTGCAGCTTGAACCGTCTGCAGTGGCTGCTGGACCCAGCAGCTGCAGGACACCAGCTCAGCTCTTGGCTGGAGCAGGGACAGGGAGACAGGACCAGGAGCTTGCTGAGCTGGACGTGAGCTGACGTGGAGGATTTGAGCACCTAACCTGAGTGCAGGAACCTTCAAACAAGACCTTCAGAGTGGGAGCCTCCTGCCAAAAGGCAGCAAGGAATTTGATGTAAAAGCAGAAATTTTCTCCGGTTGTCTTGGAACACCAGATCCTCCCGAGCTGGCTCACGGATCACTTTGCAGACATCAGCTGTCCACCCATCCACCAATACCCCCCAAACCTGGCTGCATTTCAGTGCTTGGGGGGTTTTGTACAAAAAGGGGGGTGATTGAGGGTCTCTGCTTCCAATTGACCATGGGGCAAAGTGCCTGAACCTAATCCTGAGGATGGAGCTACACCCTGTGTGTGTGGAGAGCTGCAGGAGTCCTTGGTGTCACGTCTGCTTGGACATGGGTGTGGTGGTGCTGGAAAGGAAGGAGAGCTTGGAGAAGGAGTTTCCAGCAGGGAGTAACCAAAGGGAGCTGGTAGTTTATATGCCAATAAATTGGAACTGAGATTACTAAGGCAGAGGGTAATTTTTACGCCCTGGAGCTCATTCAGCTGCCTCATTCTGGCTTTGGGTGGTTGGCACAGGAAAGGGTGAGGGCCAAGGGCTGGGCATGGAAATCCCCAAAGCCTGCATCTGACAGAATCAGTCACTGTTAGCTCCAAGCAGTGTGGGCAGCTCTGGGTGAGCAGTGTGGTGCCTGCTGTTAGCCCAAAAACACGCTGAGAGTGTCTGTGTGTGAGTGTGTGAGTGTGAGTGTGTGTGAGTGGGAGAAGGAAGAGCTGGAAAAGCCTCACTGCTCCAAGGCCAGGCTGGAGATGGAATAGAGAAGGGGGTGAAGCACAAATGGCCTTTCTGCCAGACTGAGGCCTGCAGAAGCAGCTGCTGCTCTCCAGTGAGGTGGGGTCACCCCACCTGCAGCTCCCTCCAACCTTCCCTTTCATCCCTCCAATCTTTATTTCATTTGATTAACAAAAAAACCTCTTCTCTCAGCACAGATACTGGAGCACAGCCTACGGGTTGGGAGAGGAAGGAGGAAATAGCTGCAGCTTGGCTTCTCCTCTCTGACCACCAGCCAGCTCCCCACCTTGGGATGGGTCCAACAGGAGCATGGGAGTCACATCCAAGAAACCCCAGTGCTCTGCCAAGGCCACACAGGTAGCAAAGAGCCTGATAGAAAGTCAAGTGAAACATCTGGGAGCCCTTTTTAAATTTTTTTCTGCTGCTTTCACTGTGTTTCAGGGCATGAGCTCTCTGATCCTTTGCACAAAGCTCCAAGTGCTCCAGTCTCCCACACGAACACCCCTGAGTGGATAAAAACTCACACCCGTGTCCATCCAGGAAATCTGGATCAGAGGACAGCAGTAATAATCCAAAACTAAATGTCAGTTGATTTATTAGAGTCACAGAATGGCTTTTGTTGAAAGTCACCTTAAAGCTCATCCAGTTCCAATGTCCCAGGTTTCCTCTTTCCACTATCCCAGGCTGCTCCAAGCCTTGTCCAACTTGGCCTTGGGCACTGCCAGGGATCCAGGAGCAGCCACAGCTCCTCTGGGCACCCTGTGCCAGGGCCTCACCACCTTCTGTGTAAAGAACTAAATACTGCTTCAAAAAACCATCAGATCTGGTGCATTTTTTTGCCCAGAGAAGCGGTGGAATCACCATCCCTGGAAGTGTGAAGGAAATGTGCAAACGTGGCCCTTGGGGATGTGGTTTAGTGGGGGACCTGGCAGTGCTGGGTTGATGGTTGGATTTGATGATCTTTGAGGGCTTTTCCAAACTTAATTATTCTATGATTTTAGGAGGGGAAGTGAAGCATCCAAAATGCATCCAGTAAAGCTTTTTAGTAATTTTTTTCTTACTTCCTGAGCGATGTCTTATCCAGCCTGGGAAAATGAGTCCTGTCAGGTAACTTGACTGATTAATCCCTAATACCAACAAATAGCTTAAATAAATAATACCCTACCAACAGAACTAGCAGATTCTGTTTGTGTGAGCCATCCAGCTGAGAAACAGTGACAGAAGTGAAATAAATTATTTCAGGAATTAATTGAGAGCAGGGAAGCAATCCAGTGTCAGTGATACAGGAAAGACACATGAAAAGGAGGAAAAAAAACCCACAGGAAAATACAATTTAAACATCCACAGAAGACATGCAAATGCAGGCACAATGAGGGGCCTCTGGATTTTTCCTCATGAGCTCTGATGCAAAGAGGAAATTAAAGAAGTCTCTTTCCCACTCTCCCCAGTTGCAGAACTCCATGCTGGAATGGGGGTTGAGGCTGGAGAAGGCTGAGGGGCTGCAGGGTGGGGACGTGTCTGCTCTCAGCCTGACAACCAGGACTGTATTTTTGATGGAATATTCTCATTTCTTAAGTGAAACAAACAACCAACTCAGCAAAACTGGAATTTTCAGCAGCAGAAGAACAGCCTGGATAAACTTCTTGACTGAGGGGTTTTGTTTCTCCTTTTTTTTTTTTTAAAAAGGGTTTTCAAGATGGTTCAGTATCTGAGGCCATTTATTTTTTGAAATTGAAATACCCAGTTTTCTACTCTGTAATACTTTTCATTTTGAATTGTAAGCTAAATATGCCATGAATGGGACTTCTCTACTGAAAGTTTGGGAGAATTGAAACCAAATGTTTGAAAATTATCTATTCAAAAGGACTTGGCTTGACTCGACTCAGACAACTGTTGCTTTCTTAAACTATAAACAATATTGAAATCCTGACTGTTTATCCCCACATGACTTGAGGATTGTTTACAATTTTTAGACATTTTTCAGGAACTGAAAACCTGTTTCTCATGTATATTTATGCTGGCAGCTGCTATCAGAAGGACAGCTCAGCTCCTCGAAAAGTGGAAGCATATGACAATTTTCTCTTTAGTAAGGCTGGTAAAATATGGGGTGTCAAAGCAGGATGAATTTCCCAGGCTGTGGGATAGTTTGGCTGTCCAGGCAGTGGTTTCAGGCTCCTTGGTGGCATTGCCCTCTGCAGTGACAATGCCAAGGGTCCAACGTGCACCTCAAACCCCTCCCTGTCCCCCTGCCCTCCCCATCCTGGGCACATCGTCTCTGGGAGGGGTTTGGGGGTTCAAACAGAAAACTCTGGCTTTGGATTCTCATCTCCTTTGATCCCAGAGAAGCTGTGGCTGCCCCTGGATCCCTGGAAGTGTCCAAGGCCAGGTTGGACAGGGTTTAGAGCACCGTGGGACAGTGGGAGGTGTCCCTGCCCATGGCAGGGGGGTGGAATGGGATGAGCTTTAAGGTCCCTTCCAACCCAAACCATTCTGTGATCTAATGCTGCATTCAGGACCGGGCTCTGCAGGAAAAAGGTCAATTCTGTCATTTATAAGCTTTTCCAAGCTGGTGAAAGCCCAGCTATGATCCCAGATGTGCTGCTGTGTGTGTGCAGTCCTTTACTGCATCAGCAGCATCTTCCAGACACCAGGGTCACTGCAGGTCAGGCAGAGCTCACATCTTTGCTCACTCAGATGCACGGGGTTAATATCCAATTTATCCAGGCAGAGCTGGCCGTGCCCTGAGCCCCAGCAGCTCCCAGGGGAAGCCTCACAAATAATTTCTTCATTTAACCTTGGATCCCCCCGTTGTGGAAAATGAAGGAGTTTGGTCTCAGGACAAGACTGGGTTTGAGTCCAAGGGAAGGGTTAAATGTGAGGGGTTTTTTAAGTCGTGGTGGATCATTGCCATTGGTTTTGTCTTTATAAAATTCCCATGGCAGGTGGGTGGAGATGTGCCTGTGGGACAGGATGTGCCTCTAAAATGCAGTCTGTGACCAACACTTTGGCCAACAGACCCTGCCTGAACTTAACAGAGCTGGGTGTGTTTGAACAAAGGTTGGATGTGGCACTCAGTGCCAGGGTTTGGTGCAGGTGTTGGGGCATGGGTTGGACTCGATGGTCTTGAAGGTCTCTTCCAAACCAGTGATTCTGTGATTCTGTGAAAACCCAGCAGACTGGTGATGCTGCTGAGCTGAGGATGTGCTGGGGGCACTGCTGGGATGCTCCCTGTGCCTCCACCAGCCCTGGAGCCTGTGCCAGTTCAGGGGGAGGCTGTGCTCAGGGCACAGACAGCTCTGCACATCCCAAAGCTGTGGATCCTGGGAAGCCACTGGGGGTGCTTTAGCAGAGCTCTGGGGAGCTGTGGGCGTGCAGGGAGCTGAGCAATCAGATTGGTGACGGGTTTGCTCTGCTGACAGGATGCATTTGGCCGCTTTCCTCTGTGCTCTTAAACCTGTCCTTCTCCACAGAATGTTTCCACTCTGCTGCCATCTCCTCTGAGCCCAGCCATGGGGGTCCCCAGCAGCGAGCTGGACAGAAAATCTATTGATTCTCTTCCCCAAGCCCTGTACAAGGGAAGGTAAGTGCTCCCCAGCCAATACCTCTCAGTCATTTCCTGTAGATCGTTGCTCACACGCCCTAAATCACAGAGGATGGTGAAAGGACAAAATAAATGAGCTGGAGAAACTCTGGCCAGGCAAGCCTAGACTGCAGCCTCACCATTGCCTGGCCATCAATGGAGAAACTCAGAGAGGCTGGCGTGGCTGTGGAGAAGGAGCTCCCATTTCCAGGATGGATGTGAGTCGCAGGAGAGGAAACAGCAAAGAGCTTTGACAGGGAGATGTACATGGGGCTCAAAAGCAACATTTGAAGTTCCCCTGCTGCACTGAGCACCTCAGGTAACGCTCACACCAGTGGGTTTGGCCTCCAGAAATTACACAGCTGTCTTAAGAACCATGAAATGATGATGGCCATTATTATTCCTAATTAAGGATGCCAGAAAGCAGGCGCTGGGTCTTTCTTGAGGGGCTTTGCTTGGCTTCCCGCAGCTTTCCCCACGAGCCAAACTGGCTCCCAGCAGCTTTCCCCATGACTCAAACTGGCTCCCAGCAGCTTTCCCCCTGAGCCAGGCTGCCTGTAGGACATTCCTGGCCAGCAGAATTGGAAGGTCAGGGGCCAAGCCGTGTGCTCGAGGCTTGGCACAGCTTCTCCTGCAGCTTCACACCCTGATGGATGATGATCCAGAGCTGTGTCCATGGTGCAGAGCTGAGCCCGAGGACAGTGCTGGACCTGAATTAACAAGAGCTTTCCCCATTTAAGAAGAGCTTTTCTCTGGAGCCCAGAGCTGCCTGCAGGATGGAGGCGCAGCACGGCCGCGTGGTCAGGCAGGAGATAAAGGAGGTAAAACTCTTCACAAACCCCACAGCAGGGGATGAAGGAGGTAAAACTCTTCACAAACCCCACAGCAGGGGATGAAGGAGGTAAAACTCTTCACAAACCCCAAGGCTGGCCAGTGTCTCAGGTAATAAATGCTGTGAGCTGGGGAATGCAGCCTTGTTCCTGCCTGGCTGAGGGGAATTCATTCTGAACTTTGGCTTCTCCAGAGTTTTCTGCCTGGCTGTCGTTGACTTCTTCCCACCACGTCGATATTTCTGTGTTTCAGCAAAAATTCCCCACTTCTAATCTGGGTATTCCTTGCTGGGTGGAGTGCAAACCCCACGTCGTTAACTCCGGATAATGGTAATTAAAAGAAAATAAAATCAAAGGTGCTCAGAAAAGAAATGGAAAATTTTTCTGTGGAAGCCAAAAAGATTATATTAAACTTCAGTGGTTTAATAAAATATTATGAAGTTTGGGAGCATATTTTCCCTGGGACTTAATCTGTTTATACATCTAAAAAAGTAAATAGAATATCACTTTACTTGGCCACACAGCAAACCTGATACAGGGGGGCTTCTCCACTGTATTTATTTCTTGAGGAATTCCTTTCCCCTCGGGTTTCACACAGTGAACTGGGATTGTTCCTGAGCTACCCAGGTCAGGGGGAGCAGGAATTCATCCTTCAGGGTGGAGAAATGCTGTGGACGTGGCAGGGCCAGGGACAGAAAAGGGATGAGGGTTGGGGGAGATGGAAAGACTTGACTGTTGAAGGATTTTTGCAATTTAAAGAAAGGAGTGTGACATTGACTTTGATGTGCCAATGATGCCACTGGAGAGTTCACAGAAGGCAGAGCCCTGGAGTGAGTGAAGTTTAGGAGACTAAAATCTCACACAGATGGGTCATTTTGTGGTTTTCCCCCGCTTTTTTTCATAAACCTGCCCCCACTTTCCAGGTTGCTGCCACCAGCACAAAAGAGAGCACAGCCTCTCAGTACCCGTAAACTTTATTAAATGTGTGCTTTTTTCGGTCTTAAATTAAATTAAAATCAGTTTTTTTCATACTGAAATAGCACCAGAGGGAGAAGGATGAGAGCATCACCAAGTGAAGGGGAGGGAGGAGAGAAAACCCAGAAACTGTTACATACAAACAAGGAATTTTTTAATGGTTAGGAAAATGGGCAATTTCCCCCCTTCATCTGGAGACTTGATGCTGTGTGTGAAGTGTGGGAGAACTGAGAATCAGTGCAAGTCAAAATCTCTCTGTGCAGGGTAGGAAAGGCCAAATTATTGCTGGAAGTTTGACTTCTTAGTGCTGGACCCAAAGGAGAGAGGAGAGGAGAGGAGAGGAGAGGAGAGGAGAGGAGAGGAGAGGAGAGGAGAGAGGAGAGGAGAGAGAGAGGAGAGGAGAGAGAGGAGGAGAGAGAGGAGAGGAGAGAGGAGGAGGGAGAGGAGAGGAGGAGGAGGGAGAGGGAAGGGAAGGGAAGGGAAAGGGAAGGGAAGGGAAGGGAAGGGAAGGGAAGGGAAGGGAAGGGAAGGGAAGGGAAGGGAAGAGAGAAGAGAAGAGAAGAGAAGAGAAGAGAAGAGAAGAGAAGAGAGAAGAAGAGAGAAGAAGAGGAGGAGAGGAGTTTCACACACTGATTTCCGTGGCACCTTGGTGTATAAACTCCTTTTAAGTGCGTAGATCATTGAGTGGCAGCATTTCCCCAGGAGCTGACAAAGTTCCCCGTGGCACAAAAGCAGCACCAAGGATACGACGGGCACAGCAGCCCCATCCTTGCCCTTCCAGGATGGCAGAGATGGATTTCACAGCAGCAAACAGAGCTGGTATTGCCTTGCCAAACTGCACTGGTAAAGAAAACCCCATTTCTCCGAATTTTTCGGTTGAAACAGAGAGCAAAGAGCTTTCCCACACTCCAGGTTTGGTTAAAGCTGTTGCTCAGAGGGTTAAAGGGAGGTCTCACCTTTTGAGATGGGCTCTATGAGCCTGTGCCAGAGAATGTCAACAGCAGTGGGGAAAAAAAATGATTTTTGAAGACTTTGTGCCAATCCTTGAGCTGGGCATGGCTGAGCCCGAACTCCTGGAGGTTTCAGTGCAGGAGAGCTCTGGTGCCATTGGTGGCTGTGTCTGCCTCCTCAAAGATCATGGAATCATGGAATGGTTCGGGTTGGAAGGGACCCAAAAGCTCATCTCATTCCACTCCCTGCCCGGAGCAGGGACACCTTCCACCATCCCAGGCTGCTGCAAGTCCAACCTGGCCTTGGACACTTCCAGGGATGGGGAATCCACCACCACACTTCATTGTATAAAACTTCCTTATGATGAATTTGGCACTTGATGCTGCTAGGATGCCTTGTAAAGGTTTGTTTTTTGGTTTTTTGTTCTTAAAACAAACGTTGTAAAATCCAAATGTTGCATTGCATATAAACCTAAGCTTCATCAGTGCCTCATGGCAGATTTGATTATGGAGACCAGAAGCATTTTAGTAACCTAATTATTTCCTCATATTTAATGCTTTGATTTTTTCTGCTCGTTTTATTATTTTTGTTTTAAGAAAACCCCTTTACAGGTCACTTTTTTATTTATAGCTACTTTTGCTTTCCCCTCCAATCCACACGCTCAGCACTGCAGGCCCAAGAGGGATGAGGTTTTCAATAGTTTACCTCCAATTCGTCTTAGGTTAAAATAATCTAAACTTCATGGCTGGATTTTCAAATAAGCCTAAAAGAGTTTAGAGGCTTAAACGCTATTAGAGTTCAAAGCAATTTGGTTGCATGACCTCTTTTTTTAAAAGCCATTGTTCATAGGTGGAGGGATTTTCAAAACTACTTATGGCCCAGATCAAAACCAATCAATCCCAGCCTCAGATCCCTAAATAGCTTTACAAGGTGTGCAGCAAGGTTGGGAATGAGGGGGGAGTGAAACACTGAGGTATTCAGGGGAAAGGATTCCTAAATGGCTGAGCTTGGGAAGGGTTTTTAAAGGCACATAGGATGGGTTTGGGTGCATATCAAGGCTCTGGTGATTTAATGGCAGGGATTTGGTGGCAGGTGCAGATATTCAGCTGCAAGAAATGCTTGGTATTGCTGTAGCTTGTCCAATATGGGGAGAACAGTCTGTGGCCCTATAAAGCTGCTTTATGGTGGTGTAAATGCCACTGAATGGGAGAAAATAGCAATATAACTATATTGATTTTTTAAAACATCATCCTCGTAAGTGGTATTTATGCTGTCTGCTGGTTTTGGCTGGGGTAGAGCTCATTTTGTTCACAGGACTGTGGTTTGGATTTGTGCTGGGAACAGATCTGATAACCCAGGGATGTTTTCATTGTGGCTGAGCAGTTCTTACACAGCATCAAAGCTTTTCCTGCTCCTCCAGGGAGGAGGACATGCACAAGGAGCTGGGAGGGGACACAGCCAGGACAGGTGACCCAGGCTGGTGCAAGGGATATTCCAGACCACAGGGCATCATGCTCAGCATGTAAAAGTGGGGAAAGAAGGAAGCAGAAATTCTTGGAGTGATGGTGTTTGTCTTCTCAAGTCACCATTCCAAACGTGAGGGAGCCCTGGGCATGGCTGAGCACCTGAGCACCCATGGGAAGTCAGGAATGAACTTCTTGGTTTGCTTCTGCTTTACCTATTGGACTATCTTTATCTCAACCCTCAGGTTTCTTTAGATTTACTCTTCCAATTCTCTCCCCATCCCACCTGGGGAGTGAGGGAGTGAGTGAGTGAGTGAGTGAGTTGGGTTTAAACCTCAATAACCTCTCAAAGGCATGTGTGTATTATCCCAACCTTAATTCTCCTTGAAATACCAAAGAAATGGCACACTTAAATCTTCTTTTCAGCTGAGAAGACCTCAGCCTCTGTGCCTTGCTGGTGCTGGCACTGTTTGGTTGTGCCTGTGAGTGAAGGATGCCTTGTCCTCACTACAACCTTGCTTTTCCCACTTGAATGGAAGAGCATGGGGGGGTGTCCATCTCCCATTCCTGCCCCAACAAGCCTCACTCTTAGAGTATTTTTCCCAATAATTACCCTCCATCCTTTCGGATTATGCCCATTCTGACCAGCACAGGCAGATTGCTCCTCTCACCTCCTGTGACACACTGTGGAGATCATCACCAAGAGCCCAACGTTCTCCCAGCTTCTGATTTGAGCTGCAGATGCTGGGAAGGACCATGGCCCCATGGAGCCATCTCTGATCTTCTCATGTCATGTCTTGTGTGAGCATTGAGGGGCTGAAGGGAGGCAGCCTTGTGGGTCTGTGTGGTGCAAGGTGTTTGCAGAGAGCAATTAGGTAAATTGTTTATGCAGACGTGGCATGGGACATTGCCAAAAAATGCCTTAAAATGGGACACAAATGGGGGAAGGGGTGAAAGCATCAGTGGAGGCAGTGAATGTGGCACTGAGCTGTGCCACACCAGCACAGAGTGCTGAGCACAGCCTGGCTTTGGTGCCACCAACCCATCTCCACTTCCCAGGGCATGGAAACCTGGGCTCAGGTGGAGCTTTGCAGTGACAGCTGTGGGAGAAGCTCCCGGGGCCCCATGAGCTGAATGAAGTTACTTCCATTCCCTTGGGAAAACCCTGAGGGTTTGTGTCTGCAGGGGACAGGAAGGATCCAGGACTCAGAATCCTTGGGAACAGAGGGACACGTGCAGGGTTGAGCAGGAGGGTGGCTCAGGAGAAGCTGTGGTTCAACACCTGCAGAGGAACTCAGTGCCACGGGGCTCAGTGGGGCACCAAACCCTTTCCCACCTTTCCAAGGTGAAATTGTAACTGGTGACACAATTCTCTCTGGGCTCTTTGAAATCTCTGCTCTGCTGGGATTTTATTAAGACCGTGGCTGGAATGCAGGCAGCCAGTGAACTTCATCCCCAGGCTCCTTCCTGACCACATTCCCAGGGGATCCCCACTGAGCTTGTTTTACCCCCTCGGGTACTCTTCAAAGTTGGGCTCAGGAGAGGCAGCACTGCCACGCTGCTCCTGCAGCACCAAGGAATAACTGGGCACTCCCACAGCTCAGAAATGCTGGAGATCAAGAGCCAGCAGATAAATGAGCCCATGGTAACAAAAAACTCTGCTTCACTCACAGATTTGTGTCACTGAAACATTTCCACCAGCTAAAAAAACCGGGTAAAGGAGATTCTTTCTGCCTTACAGTTTTCAAAGCCCTTCACAACCTTTCTGCTTCCCCCTCCTTTAGGAAGGAGCTATTGTCTTCTCATTCTTCTTTCTGGACATGATTATTGTTCACTTTTTTCCCAACCAACCCTTCCTCCAGTCTATTTCAGACTGGCCCAGCTTAAAACATCCATCATTATGGCTTAAACCATGTCCACTGGACCCTGAGAAGTTTCCTGCATATGCCTGGGATGGTGAAACCCCCCAAAACCTTCAAGGTGTGCCATGAGCATCATCGCAGCGTGCACCTTCCTCCCCATCCCCCAAATCCCTCCTGCTTAGAAAAACCCCCTTAGAAAAAACCATTCTGCTGTCAGAGTAGCAGAAGGGATGCAATAGGGAGCACTGGTTTAGAGCCAGCTCCTGTGAATGAGGCCTTTTTGACTATCTGGCAATTTTCATTACAGAGTCAAAAGAATCGTTTGTGTTCTTGCACTTCTGGCTACCAAAATTATTTTGTCTCAAAACAAAACAAAGGATTATTGGTTTTGGCTTCCTTAAGAGGAAAAGTAAGTTTGGTTGATGAAAAGAGCTTGATTTAAGGGGGGTAAAAGTAAAACAAAAAATTGGATAAGTGCAAGTAAAATTCACCAAATGTTTCATGCAATAAAAAAAATCCCCTAAGGTAACGTTTGGGAAGCCAAATTAGGTATTAAGCCTCCTTTGTTTTATTGTTAAAAGTGGTGAGGTCTGGCCAAAATGGCACTTGCAAGCCAAAACCTGGCTGAACTTTCAGGAAGACTCTGAGCTACCCCAAGCACCCCTGTCACTTCTGAGAACTTTTGCACCTGTGTTTTTTTACAGAGGCAGTGCTAAACCTTGGGCCCATTGAGGGGAAACTGCTGATCACAACCTCCTTTTGTGGATGGACACAGCACCTCTTCTCTGAGGGAAGAAAGGAAACAAAGCAGTGTAAAAAAAAAAAAAACCAAAAGAAAAAACCAAATCAGAGCAAACCATGTTTCAGCACAGCTATTATTTTTTTTTCCCCCCCCTGTATTTCCCCCCTCTCTACCGATACGTAAAAAAAATATATATTATATTATATTTTCCTTTTCTTAAATTATTTCTCTCAGCCTCAGTCCCAGCCGAAGTCCTGCCCTGTCATCTGGTAGAACTTCATGTTGAAGGGCCTGTAGAAGTCCCTCAGCCTCTGCACCACCTCCTGGTCGATGTCAGGGTGGGTCCTGCCTTTCGTCTTGCCCAGGCAGTGGGGTTTGCTGCTGCCCTCCGCCTTCTTCAGGCACGGGAAGCCCTTGGTTTTGTTGAAGTAGAAGTGTTTGTCAGTGATGATCCTCTTGAGGCCCAGAAAGTCCTGGACCCTGCCCAGCTCCCCCGCGGGGTCACTGATCAGCCTCTCCCCACTGACAAAGAGGATCTGCCCGATGGGGAAGTAGAGGAGCCAGTTCTCCAGGTGCTTGGCGTAGATGCCGATCTGGATGGCGCTCCACGAGGTGTCGATCAGGCCCGTAGTCCTGTTTTTGAAGGTCAGGCTCTCAAAGGTGGGGATGTCTGGCTTTTTGGAGAGCGTCTGGGTGTAGTCTGAGATGGCTCTGGTCACCGGGTCCCGCACCACCACGATGAGCTTGGTGCCCTTGGACATGGAGGAGATGCGGGCTGGGGCCTCCTTGGTGACAAAGTAGCTGGGGGTCTTCTCCATGGTGATCTGTCCCTCCAGAGTCCTGGGCATCAGCTCCCTGCACAGGGGGAAGGAGGGAGGTGTTAGTGCCAGAATTCTGGGCAGGGTTGGGGAGCTGGGTGTGGGCAGTGCCCTGGGGATGTCCTGGGGACCAAGGGCAGGATCCCCCTGAGCCTCCAGCCCAGCCCTTCCCTCCTTGCCTTCCTTGTCAGGAGGCTCACAGTGCTCTGATTCTGCAAACACCTGATCCCATCCTTGATTTCCCACTTCCTGTCCTTGCCCATTCACCTGGAATTGGACCTGAATCCATCTTGCCTTGTTCAAGGCCTGCCCTCTGGATGGGATCCCACCTCCCTCCCTGCAGTGGTGGGACCACAGCACATCTCAACCTGCCCCTTTGAATTCCTCCCTGCCCACACTGGGGTTTCCTGCACTGAGGCTTAAATTCCCTGGAATAACAGTGAATTCCTGGAGCAGCAACACTCCCTTCCTGTAGGACAGAGGGATTTTCAAGGGCCAGGATGCAAGGCTTTATTTTTTGGTATTTCCAAGGAGGCAGCAAGTCGATGCCACATAAAAATGTGCAACATCAGCCCCCTGAGCTCAGTGATTTCCTTCCTTCACCCAAAGCCATCCCACACACCTGGACTGAAGTGGGAATGGGCTTGGGGCTCAGGGTCCCCACAATCCCCTTGCTCAGAGCCCTCCTGGGCCAGGGTTGGGTGTGATTTGCTGAAGGACCACAGGATTTGGTGTTTGGATACCCTGAGCTCCTTCGTGGTGAAAAAGGCACCCCAGGAAGGTGTCGGAGCCACAGGAGCAGGTGACTCCCAGCTCCTCTCCCTCTCCTCCTCCTCCCACCCCACATCCCATCCCCTCACACACCCAGGCAGGAGGCAGCACCTACAAAATGCCAGATTCACGTCCCCATCACTTGGTTACACACAAATCCATCCTGCCTCCAGGCCCTCAGCAGTTTCCCTCTCCCCAGCTGATCCTCCCACGGTCCTGCCCTTCCCAGGGGGAATGAGAGATGGATGTGGGGTGGCTGCAGAGCTGCTGAGGTTCCCCACCATGCCACCAGCAGTTCTCATGGCAACTGGAGCCCCTCACACCCTGAGCCCTTGGCTCTGACCCCACGTGTGACATGAACTGCGCCCTGCCCTCCTCACTGCGCCCATCCTGCAGCAGCATCTGCTTTGCAAACCTGTGCAATATGCCAGCAAAATTGAACTCATCTATCAGAAAAGCAACAGTGAAAAGCCAACAGCAGCTAAAAACAGCAATAATAACCAAACCCCAGGCTGTTATGTTACAAATGAGGGAGCAAGGAATGGCCCTTCCCAAAGCAATTCCCTTTGCAACTACATTACAACAAAGGCTGGCCAAAGATGTGGTCCAAGAGAAGCTGACCACCATCTCTCTTTTCCTTCCAAATCGTTTTAAGCAGTGACTCTGCAACAGGAATTTATCAAAAACCCCAAACTCGCTGTCTGAAGCCCTCCCCTTCCCCAGCTGCAGCCCACACTCCCAGCAGCACCACTGCAGCTCGTTCAGGAGATGACTGAAAAGAAAGATGCTCTGGCAGGAGTGGTAACTTGATGTAACCGTGATAATCCATGGATGTATAAATTCAAAAACGCTGCCTAAAGAGATGAATTCCTCCCTCCCACGAGGCCAGCCCATCAGCCCAGGGGCTGTGCTGCCCCAGCAGCTCCAACAAGGCTCTGTGCTCGCTTTGATGAGCTGAGAGTGTACATGGGAGTTTGCTGAGCCTCCTGCTCTGCCTCCCTTTAGATCTCAGGTGAAATCAATACATGGGAAGATGCATTTCAGGAAACTGAGAAAAAACATTAAAAAAATAACTTCCAAGGAAAGCTGTGAGACTGAGGAAGCTGAAAGGAGAGGGGCAAATATCAGAGGGGTCTGCAAGGATAAAAGAAAATCACTCATTGTGTTGTTGGATGTAAAGTCAAACCCAACTGGCATTAATGGCAAAAGGACACCCCTGCCACTGATTTTAATGAGGATGGATTAAGCTGAGCTTGGAGCAAAATAAGAGGCAGGATTAGTCCTAGGAGAGGACAAGGAGCCCTGGGTCTCTCCTGTCCTTACCCATCCTGCTGGAGAGGCATTCTCTCTGCATAAAGATAATGCTCAGGGAAATCCTGGTGTTATTGGAGGGACCTGTGACACCACTGTCATCTCTCAGAGGATGCTGCACCCTCACAAAACAATTGAGGAAAGTCAGGAGCCTTGGAATTTCCTTTGTCTCTGCTCTTCCATCCCCATGGAAGCACTGCCAACCACGCAGGATGAGCACATCACCTGCTGAAACACTCGTGGTTCTTTCCCTTGGCTGTGGTCAGAAAGGTGTTGGGCAGGACTGCTCCATCTCCATCATCAGGGAATGATCCCTGGATTATTTGCTCCCACAGGATGTGCTCATTCCCACAGTCAGGCAATGATCCCTGGACTATTTGCATCCACAGGATGTGCTGAGGTGGCTGTCCTGCCACTGTGGCATGGTCCCTGTGCCCAGTGCAGCGAGGCCCCTCCCAGCACACAGGTTTTTATCATCTCCAGTATTCCAGAGGAGTTGAAGTACGAAGGAAGTAGTTTTAGATCAGATATTAGGAAGAAATTCTTTACTGTGAGAGTGGTGAGCCACAGGTTGCCCAGAGCAGCACTGGAGGAGGTGGCAGCTGGTATCACCCTGCCCCGAGGGCACGGCCAGGAAGCCTCGTCCCTTCCTGAGGAGCTGGGAAACCCATCTAAGGAACGCTGAGGAGAAAGCAGCTTGTTTGCTGATAGCTCCAGAGGTGAAGATCCTTCCTGGATCTCCAGCTGTGACCTTGCTGAGGAGGAGCAGCACCAATCCTGGGCTGAGGAACCACACGGAGCTGAGCCAAGGTGAGCGGGCAGGAAACAGCAGCGTCCCCGAGATAAGGGGGGAGGAGACCCCCAGAGACCCCATCAGAGCACGCAGGGTGACTTCAGGTCAGCTCCCCTTCATGTCACTCCCCTCTTTGTGTCACTGCCTTCGTGTCAGCCCCCCTGGCTGCAGAGTGAAGGGCTCTGCACTGACAGGGAGCTCTGCACGCAAAGAGGGGGCTCAGCTCAGCAGCCCCGTGCCCCCCTGTGCCTCCCGTGCTCAGCTCCTGTCCCACTGCCCCCCCAGGGATGGAGATTGGGCAGATCAGAGCTAATTACAGCACGCAAACCCTCTGTCTAATTGCTCTGATTAATTATTGACGCGCTGAGCTGCTGCTCCGAGGGCAGCAGGGAGTGGGGAGCCCTGGGGTGCTCAGGAGTGATCCCGATGTCCCAGCATCCAGTCTGGGAGAGGAAACCATGCCAGGAGGTTCCCAAAAATCCCCTGTGCTGGAAAGCACATCTGGAGACCCCCAGAGCCTAAGAGCTATTGACAGGCAGGAGCTCCCTGATGTCGTTAGCCCTGCAAGCCATTGATTTTCTCTGCTGGAACAAGGAACTCAGTGGAGCTGAGGCAATCACAGGTGGCACCAGCACCTCCTCCGGGCTGGGGTTTGCAAAAGGGGTGCTTTGGAGCAGTTTTCTTTCCAATGGATAATTGCTAGTAAATCCCAGCCCTTTGGGATTGACCTCTCTGCCTACCAGGAAGAGATGAAGGGCTCTTGGTCACAGCCACACACAACGTGTGTCCATCCCTAGTATGGGAATGGAGACACCACCAGGCACCTTCTGAAGGATCTTTCTCCACCAGGGTTGGGGCTGGGGCTGGGTTCACTGTCCTCTCTGCAGTGTGTCCCCCTTGGGCTGGCCATGAGCTCTAACCCAGCCCTTGAGCTCCTCTCCCATCAATCCCAGCAGCTCCAGTGACTGGGGTGTGTCACGCACTGGGAAGGACAAACTCCTTCTATCCCCATCAGACCTGGACCCAACACCCATCACCTCTGGTCTCTCCTGCACCATGAACCTCTCCCAGTGACAGCTGAGCCCCAGCAGTGGGCAGAGCTCCAGGAAGGAACCATCTGCCAAATTCCTGCAGCTCCAGCTGATTCTTACCAGGGAGGAAATCGGGCTCACAGTGATTTCATCATATTCCCAATGTAGCTCCCAAATGAGAAGTGATTCTTTATTTCCCAGCTGGATTTGCTTGGGTAAATTCAGGCTTCTGGTGGTTGGCCCTGTTGGCTTTTTGGTGCTGCTTTATTGTAACTGCGGTGCCTCTCGATGCAAACAGACACTCCTGCTCTCTTCTGGAGATGCATTGAGGGATGAGAGGCTGACAGGACTCAGCAGTGTGTGTCTGCAGCCCAGAAAGCCACCTGAGACCTGGGCTGCATCCCCAGTCAGTGAGCAGCAGCTCCAGGGAGAGGGAGCTCCCAGCCTCCTCCCCTCACACAGAAGGATGCCAGGAGCCACAGCCTTGACAGGGACCAGCACAGCCTTCAGCCTGGACCTCACCTTCCTCAACTCCCATCTTAAACCCTCCACTTTTGGCACCTGCAATGCAATTTTTGTTTGTTCTAAAGATGGGGGCTGGGGTTTATGCCCAGCTAGGATGTGAACAGAGCAGGAGATGCCACACGTTCTGAAAAGTTCAGGGAATAAAGACAGAGATGAGAAAAAAAATAGGTACAAACGGCGCAGCACCTGATTTAAATAAATCTCAACCTCATTTTTCCTCCCTAAGGACACCCCTGAAGTCTTGCATGGGTCCAGCATCCCAGGCATCCTCAGAGGAGCTGCTGCTGGTCTTGGAGGGACCAGAACTGCACCTTCCCCCACCTGGAACCCTCCTGATGGGCCCAGCCAGGACAGAAGGGTCCAAAAAAGGGACAATATGGAAAAACCTCCATCCCCAAACCAACAACCACCTCATGTCTCCCTCACTCAAGGATCTCCAAGAGCACACATTTCAGCCCTGACTAAGCAAATCATCTTAAGGAGGAAGGTTAAAGAACTGTTTGTTATTGGAAGTGTCTCCCTCTTTAGGATTCAGTTTTTGATAAATTAACTCCAGCTTCATTACTTCATGATGTATTTCCCTTGACATTTAATTATACTTACCCCAAACACATTAAGCCAATCAGTCTGAACAGCTTCTTATTAATATGCAAATTTCTCCCTTGAAAAGCCATGAATCTGTGAAAAAATCTCTACAGGCTTCAATTAGGCCCTTTTGGGAAGTTGGGAAACTCCCTGAGAAACACCCTCCTGGCCCAAGCCCCACAGAGCCTGCCTGGTGCCTGGACTGGGGATGGGAGAGGAGGATCCTAAAGCCCCTTCTCAGACCTACAGCCATGAAAATGAGAGGTTAAATCCTGCAAACCAACACGGTGCTGGCAGCTTCTCCCATCCCAGCACTTTTCCATGGGATCCACAGTTTGTCCTCTGTGCAAGTCACCCTCCTCTTGGGGCCACAGTCGGGAGGTTCAGAACATTCCCTGAAATCTCAGCTTTTAGCAAAACAAACAGGAATCTGCTTCTCCCGGTGCCATGGGCAAATGGGACGTGATTTGCATTAGGCAAATAAATGGAGCTGCACAATGAACCATCTGCCCTGGATGGGATTGAAGTTTTGCTTTCAAGCATCACTTCCAGCCTCCCTCCACTCTCACGCCCATCTGAAGGCCGCAGGATTTTCTGCTGGGAAACCAACTGGGAATGAATTCATTGAATCATTCCTATAATTGGAGGGAAACACCAGTGGAGGCACCACAGCCCTGGTGGCCTTTGGCCTCCCGGATGTGCTTCCTGTGGATTACACCAATGGACAAACCACAAAACTGCTTCTAAACCTCCCAGAGCTTCCAGTTCCCATCAAGAGTCTTTAGTCACCAAACCAAGATGATTTCCTGGGAACTGCTGAGTGCCACATCATGGTTTTGAGAAAAAGTTACTCATTTGGTCTCATTTCAAGGGAAGTTGCAGGTTTTCTTAAAAACCATCTGATTTTCTGTAATTTTTTTATTCCCTACAGTTAGACATCAAGATCAGAAATACACTGCAATCAGTGCACTGTATAAATAGTCCAATTTTGGGAAACAGCTCTCATGAGCAATAAAGAAACCCAATTTACTATGCACTATAATAAAAATATCTCTTTTACCATATAAATCAAAACCAAAGTGAGCAGATAAAAAAAAAATAAACTCAACCCCCCCTGGTTTCTGCCCACAGGCACAGGCAGACGACCCTGGGGAAGGGCTCTCCTGCCCTGTGTAAATATATACAAGAGCAAATCTGTTAAAAATTGCAGCCACCACTTTGTTTTCTAAAGGTCCCAGTTTATCCTTGGTCAGAAGAAGCAGGGCTGGGGAGAGGTCGGCCAGAAACACAATCCTTTCCTGTATAAACACCATGGTCTGTGCTGGCTTTAAGTGCATCATATGGTCTATATTTTATATGTGTATATATAGAGAGAGAGAGAGAAAGAGAGATTTTTCAAGCCAGTCAGAGACATAAAGTGATCTTATATCATCTAAAACCAACAATCAGACTTGGACTTCTGGCAGTTTTCCTTGCAGTTGTCCCTGCCACCCCCCTGCCCCTTCCTCCCAGCTGCTGGAGCACGCTGCTGTCTGCCCCCATTATTTTTCACAAAGGCATATAAATCACCGTGGAAACTCTTATTATCTTATTTTCCCTCTGCTTCCCCCTTGTCTGTTTTGAGAAAAATTAATGCATTCATCTCTGGAAAAACGTGCAGTCTCTATAATTCAGTTTTAAAACAAGCACAAGCAGCAAATGGATAGACCTCGGTTAGGAGACTCATTTTTCATGTGGGTAATTGAACCCTTCCCTTCGATTTTTCCTTTGGGTGTTAAAGACAACTGATGCCTTCCTGGAATTTGCTTACGCCTCAGAAAGGTGGGAAGGCAAGGCAGAGAGAAAAAACAGGAGAGAGAAGGGGAAAAAAAGAGGAGAGGAGAGGAGAGGAGAGGAGAGGAGAGGAGAGGAGAGGAGAGGAGAGGAGAGAGAGAAGGAAGAGGAGAAGAGAGAGAAGAGAAGAGAAGAGAAGAGAAGAGAAGAGAAGAGAAGAGAAGAGAAGAGAAGAGAAGAGAAGAGAAGAGAAGAGAAGAGAAGAGAGAAGATTCCAAAGCACATCTCAAAGCTGTCTCTGTAGAGGGACCTTGGGGAGCCCCCAGGCAAACATACCAGGTGGGATTTTTCCAAAAGCTGGTACTTTTAATTTGGAAAGCTTCTCACCACCCAGGCTGCTGAGGAAATCCATCCCCATCACAGGGACAGCTCAGTGTCCTGCAAAGCCATGGATCACCAGCCCCACTGTGTCCTGTCAGCACCCCAAACCCAGATGTGGCCTGGCACACACACACTGGTGTGGCTGATGCCAGTGGTTTCATCCTGATGCCTCTTTCTAACCCACAATTCAGGGAATCTCCACTGCTTCCCCCCAGCTGCCAATGGCACATCTGCCCCCTCCAGAAAACGGGAACCCAAACCATCAGTTCTCCAGAAAAAGTCCCCCAGAGAGACAAACCAAAAAAAAACACAGCCAGCTTGAAAATAATCCCCATCCCTGGTGCTGGGGGATGTCCCTGCCCACATCCTGATCCCTTATCAGCCCTGGAGCTTGATTCAGAGGAAGTCAGACAACAGTGAAAAGTCCAAAGAGTGACACAAACAGGCAGAAGAAGCCAGGAATAATTCCAGGAAGGCCACAGTGAAGTGAGTGCTCAGGCCAGCACTGTTCCTTTGTCTCTCACTGTATTATCTCTGTCCCCTGGGAGCTGCATTATTGCCTGCAGTACATAATGCAATTTGCTGGTTTTCCAGGTCTGCCTCGTTTTTCCTTGGTGCAAGCACAGGCTGTGCACACTCACTGCAGGGCATGTGCTCCTCCCGTGGAGGAGGAGAAGGATGGGAGAGGAGTTGGGATGGGAACTGGGGCTGGAGAGAGGGGTGGTGCTTGAGAAGCTGCAGACAACCTAAAAGGGAATAAAATGTTGTCTGAAAATGGGAAGAAAAAACACTAAATGGGGGTGATTCCTGAAAAAACAGTGCTCCTCCATTCTCCTTCCCTCTGAAGAAATGTCACCAAACCTCAAGGACTGAAAATCAGGACCTAGGGAGTGCAGGGACTAAAGTAGCTAAATTCAAGCAGCTGAAGCTGAAGGAAGGGAAATAATATTGGAAATGGGCAGTGGGTGCAGCAGGGTGGGACCCACTGGGCTCTGCAGCCACACCTGGGGAGTTCTGGACACCCTTGTGTCTCTGAAGGTTATGATTTTGGGAGCAAGGATTTTCTCCCTGATCTGCAGAGGTAAAAGGATTTATCCTCCAAGATATTGCTGTGGAGACCCAAACAGTTCAGCAGAGATTATGATAAAGTTTAGGGAGTCCCTGTGGCATGGCCTGTGCTGCTGGAGAGGGTGTGTGCACATCTGTGTGTGCATCTGTGCGTGCACAGGGTTTTATGAAAGACCCAGGCACCTCAAAGGACCTCACTGCTGAGAACAGAGGCTGCTCCCTAAATTATGCTGAGGAGCGACTTCTTTATGTATCACTACAAATCTCCTGCTGCACGGCCAAAAAACCCTCCATTTGTGTGACAAAAAAGGGAGCCTGACCTCAGGCTATGATCTAAAATATATAGAGTCACACAAGTTTACTCTTGCAGTGGTTCTTCATCCTTCCTGTGCCAATTCTTTGTCCTTCTGCTAAATGAAACTTTAATGGCTGGGAAAGGGCTCCGTGCTTTCATTCCTGGAGCAAAGCAGTCAAGTGCAAAGAGGGCAAAAGTCTGCAGAGAACAGAAAGCTTAAAAAAGATTCTTCCTGGTCTAATTTGCAAGTTCTGGGCAAGGCAGGGCCCAGAGATGGGCTCTGATCTCTCCAGCCCCACAGTCAAGGCAGGGAGTTCAGCCTCCACTCACAAGATCAGGCAGCAAGAGCTCTTCCCTGTGCTCAGCAATTGCACCTTCTCCCAGGGAATGCATCACTGAATGCATCACTGTTTAATGCAGTATCACTCATCTGACATATTTCAGGGAGTTTTAGTTCACAGCAGATCTCAATTTCATGAGTAAATGACCCAGCAGCCAGCTCAGCTCTGTAGCTCACCCTCAGGTCACAGGGAGGGGACGTGGAGGCTGAGATTGGGGCATTAGTGTGACACCAAGGCTGCTCAGAGTGAACACAGCTCAATAATGTGAAAAGAAAGGAAAAAAAGAGAGGAAGATGAAGTGATCTCCAGAATATGGATGGATGAAAAAAACCCAATTAGTGACCTCATAAGTCAACCTGAATCATTTGGATGCAGGTCAATGAACACTCCTCTTCCTCACTCAGCACTGAGATGGAGTGGGCTGGAGGCTCACATCAGCTCCTGAAGATGAATCCCAGCCTCTCCTTGTCCAGGGCTGCCCTGCTGAGCAAGACCAACCCTCCTTCACCATTCATTTCTGAGCATCCCAAAGAGAAAACCCAGCCTGAGTGTGCTTCCTCCTTCATCCCACTTCCCTGGGAATACGTAAGGAAACACGGGAAGAACTGCCTAAACCCACACTGATATTCTTGACAGCAGCAGGGAATGCAAATCCCTGCTGACACCACGGCCCACCACAACAGTCACCACCACCCTGTGGTGGGGTCCCACCTTGCAGGGAAGTGGGACCACCAGAGGACCCCTGGCACGGTGTGATCCCTCCATGGAGAGCCACAGAGGGATTTGGAAAAGGATCCCGAGTCATCTCAGGTCTTCTGCTCTTAAGCCACTTTGGAGAGCCCAGACAGGACCCCTGGAGATGAAGATTTTGAAGTGTGATCAAAGAGGCTCCACATAGCAAGGAGGATTAATGTTCCTGCAAATGCACAGTGAAAGCTTCTTAGTTATTCCAGTGGGGCTTTTTCCAAAGGGGCCTAAGGGAGTTAGGCACTTAAAACTCACTCAGATCCTTGATTTAGTTTGCAAATCCTGGGCTGGAGCAGTGCAGCAGTGTGACCCCTGAAGCATTACTTCCCCAGCATGTCTGCCTGAGTGAGAAGCTGAATTGATTCTGGCTGTACTGGTGGCCTCCTGCAGCTGCTCCTTCCCCACCTCGGAGGGAGAGACTCTGCCTGGGGAAACAGCTGAGGGCACAAAGTGTCTGAGGGAATCAAATGAGGCACCACACTGAAACCATGGGGGCTGTGTGCTCAAGGGGATCTCTGGGAGCTGCTCCAGGTCTGATTCCTTGCACAGGGGTTTGTGCTGGGCACAAGGAGCTGGAGGATGCTACCAGTGATCTCCACCAGGGCAAGCAGCATCCCAGTCCTGCCTGCTGGCTCTCACCACCACCTCTAAGAAAGAAAGCTGCAGGAATCACTTATTTCATGACTTTGGTTACTCTTCACTGCTCACATCTCCCTACTGGATTTTTTTCTCCATCACCAGCCTTTTACAGTCAAAAACTGCAGAAAGAAGACACGGTGGGGACTTTGTTCCCCAGCTGGTTACATGCTCATGATGTCCTAATCATTCCCACCACCACTTCTAATCCCAAAGCAGAGCATTCCAGCTCTGAAATAACAGTATGAGGAAGCTGGAAAAAAAGACAGAAACAATGAACAAAGAACCTGTTTTCACACAAATATTCCTCACCACAATAATGATAATAATACTACTAAAAATAACAATAATGAGAAATGCAGAGGATGATCCGGCTGCTTTCCAGGCCTTCCCCTTGAATTTTATTTCACCCAGCTCATCACCACAAACTGGTCAGGGAGCCCCATCCTCCGAGCCCCCGGCACAATGCACAGGGGTTGTTGGGAGACAGGGCACACATGTGACAAGCTATTGTCCCTAATTTGATTAATGAAGCCATCACGCCAACGGAGCGTCCCACACACCCCCAGCACCTTGTTACCAACCCACAGCAGCAACTTCCCAGCACAGCATTAATCCCCCAGCACTTGCCTCTCTCAACTTTGTCAGGTAATTGTTTATGAAAAGATGAATGTACACAATAATAGCGGGTGAAGGGAGCTGATGTATGTGGTGTTAATGAATGAAATAATCAGTTTGGTAATAACTGGCATGTGTATTTGTCAAAAGGGAACCAGCAGGACATTAGCATTCTGCAGCCACCCAACCTTTATCTCCCTCTCTTGTGTTTGACAACCGCCCCCAGATAGTCCATGAATAAAATACAGAGTGGTACCCAGACATAATTAAACTGCCAATGTGGATGTACCTAAATGAACTTGATATCTTAATGACACTGGATAGCAGGGGGATAATGAAGGCGGTGTGAAAGGGACGTGCATAATGAGCACAGACACCGCGGGGACAGAGGCTCCTCGTTAGCACCCCCAGCATCTCCTGAGCTCCTCGTTAGCACCCCCAGCATCTCCTGAGCTCCCACACCACCCCAGGGACCCTGCCAGCCTCACCCATGGGGACACAGTGCCACCCACCCCTCAGGGGGCAAGGGATGGTCCTGCAGTGCTTGCCAGGCTGCGATCACAAAGCACAGGGCATGTCTCGCCCTCCCTCCTCCAGCCTCCTTTCCCCATCCCTCCGCACCCAGCCCTGCCACATCTGCTCCTTCAGAGAGCTCTGGCATGCTGCTGTGCAGCACAGACGTGATTTTAGGAGCACTTAACATGATTCAATTACCAAACATGCTCCTTTCGAATGTTTGGTTTGTTGTTTTTTTTTTTCAGCACGGAGATGGTTTCTGAGGAAAGAAGCTGCTCCTTGGGGATGGGCAGCTCAGAGGATGTCCCAAGATAACTCAGCAGCACAGAACCCCTCATCCCCATCACATCCACAGACACTGAGCCAGATGTGTCCCCTCCCAGCACCCATGGGTGCAATCCTTTCTCTGGAGGATGCTGGGCTCCCCTGACAGTCACCCCAACTGTCCCCAGAAAGCTGGCCCAGTGTGAGACAGGAATTCACTCCTGACAGGCAGGTTTGATCCCCCTCCTTTGGGCTCCTACCCCACACTGTTAAAGGGAATTGTCACTTCCTGCTCTAATGGCTCCGGTTTTAGCAGCAAATGAGCGATGCAGAGTAAGGATCAGTCCTATTAAAGAAGTAATAATGGGAAAGTGGAGCATGCCCTACACGGGAAGGAACACTCCCCCAGCACACAGGATGCTGCCCTGCTGGTATCTGACAGCAGCAGAGTCCCTGCCTTCTGCATTCCCAGGTATTTGGATACAATAAGCTCAGTGTGTAGGAAAGCAACTGGTGCAATAGGTTTGACTCTGTTGTGATGCAATTGATTGAAGGTTTAGAAATTGTCACAAAGCCAGAGTGGGAAATGGGACCTGGAAGAGATCCTATCTCCCTCTAAAGCAGATTAGGAAAAACTGCTTATTGCAGAAGGAAAAAGTACAGCAGGGCTGGGGGAAACAATCTTAAATCCCTGGAAGTGTTCAAGGCCAGGGTGGACAGGGCTTGGAGCAACCTGGGCTAGTGGAAGGTGTCCCTGCTTGTGGCAGGGGGCTTGGAATGGGATCTGTAAGGTCCCTTCCAACCCAGACCATTGGGGATTCTCTGATTCTAAGGAAGTCCAGCAGCCAACACAGCCAGGAGCAGCTCAGGGAGAGGCAGTGCTGAGAACAGCCCGCTGCAGGAAGCACAGCAAGCGTGGTGCTGGGCTGAGTATTGAGATGGGTTAAGAGACAGAACTCCAGTGTGGGCCAGGAAAGGGGAAAAGGTGGCACCAGCGTGGTACAGCCCGCCCAGGGAGGTGACAGGAGGAACATTGGATCCCCACCACCATGTCCTGAGCAGTGACAGCCACCACTGGACTGGTAGAGCTCTGAGTTCCTGCCAGGTGAAACCCTCAACCAACTGCACTCAGCCCCTTTCTGGGTATCTGTCCCTGGCTGCCAAGTCTTAAACCATTGCTTTTCTTCCTAGGAAAGACATCCCCGTGGTGCACCCTCATGAGACAGTAATGGGGATTTCATTAGATTAAACAACTCCAATGAACCCCAGAGACCAACAGCACTTTAAACACGGAGCTCGGAGTTAGAATTACTGTTACTTAGCATTGATTAGATTACAGGGTAAATCCAATTTCTCCCTAACCATATGATGGCTATGATTTGCCTAGTGGGAGATGTTAAGGATGGCATTCCTGGAAATCTCTGCTGAGGGATGGGCCCATGGCTGAGTCAGCAGTGTCAGGGTGACCCATGGGCTGACAGTCCTTCTGCAGAGAGTGTGAGCAGGGCTCAGGGGATGGGGATGTCCCCTTTGTCCCTGCCCTTACTTTGCTCCAAAGCTGGGGGTGCAGGTAGATCTGAATCTGCCATATTAGTTTATCATCCCCTCAAGCAGGAATATCACCAGGAATATCACCAGGAAATAACTGGGCCTCTCTGATCCACGGCCCTGCCTCAGCTGAGGCTGTTCATCACTCCCCAAAGATCCCTGCTGACTCTTTTCCCCCTGCAGTCCCATGGCTCGTGGCTCCCAGCACGGGATGTGCCTGGAGCCTCTGGCACTGCCCACCACTGGGCTGGGAAAGGTTGGTCAGGGCAGGAGTGAGATCATCTCAGGGTTCCAGTCCTACACAGGGAGGGATGGCAAGGGCCCTGTCCCTGAGGATAGCATGGGGATGGGATGGGATGGGATGGGATCCATGGGATGGGATCCATGGGATGGGATGGGATGGGATGGGATGGGATGGATGGGATGGGATGGGATGGGATGGGATGGGATGGGATGGGATGGATGGGATGGGATGGGATGGGATGGGATCCGGATGGGATCCATGGGATGGATGGGATGGGATGGGATGGGATGGGATCCATGGGATGGGATGGGATGGGATGGGATGGGATCCATGGGATGGAATCCATGGGATGGGATCCATGGGATGGGATGGGATGGGATGGGATGGGATGGGATGGGATGGGATGGGATGGGATGGGATCCATGGGATGGGATCCATGGGATGGGATCCATGGGATGGGATCCCTGGGATGGGATCCCTGGGATGGGATCCCTGGGATGGGATGGGATCCATGGGATGGGATCCCTGGGATGGGATGGGATGGCTTTCAGTGCACAGTGCACTTTCCTTCCTGCTGTGTGCCATGTGCTCAATGCCAGGCTTGGGAGATCAGCCAGGACAGAGCTTCCTCTGGACATCTTGGCTGATGCATCTTTGGAAGCTGAGGCATCAAACAGCTCCTAAATGCATTCCCAATCCCAGAACAGCAGGCAGGCAAGAGCACATCCCACTCAGATAGACAGGCTCCCGGGAGAGCTGGATCAGCTGCTGGTGCAGAACTGCCTGCTCTGATAAATCTGGTGTTTTCCTGGGGATGGGTAAGGAAAGCAGGAAGCTCACCAGCTGACCACAAAGGTGACCACAGGCTATTCAGCAGCTCCCAGGCATGGAGGGGAGGAGGAGGATTCATGTCCCGTCCATGCTGAACACCCAGAGGGCTCCACTCTGGGTCTGGACTCCTCCACCCCACTCACCCCCACGTGTCCCCAGGGGTGATGGTCAGGAAAGCCCCAGAAGCAGCCAGGGTTGAGCACAGCTCTGCAGGTCACCCCACCTCAGGCTCCTTCATCCAGGTGTGGGCTCACACCAGCTGCTCTGACCAACAAAACCTAACGCTGCTCTCACAGCTTAAAATCCAGAGTCTTTTTTTTTTTAAGTAATTTTAATTTTAAGACAGATTTACTGCAGAGGAAACACACCCACATTCCTTCACTGCCTCTGCAATCACCACCCCTAATGTCTTTCCCATGTACCTTCTCAAGGCTGTAACGTGACCAAGCCCAGGCAGCTTCTGAGCGAGAGCAGGGCTGAGACACTGCTGAGAAAGCAGCAGCAGCACATGCTGGGAGATGATTATATTTGTCCAAAAAAAAATAGTATTTTAGAATCCCAGTGCTGTGACAGCACATTTCTCATATACCAAAGTATCTAGAGGTTTTACATTTGGCTTGGGAGCAGTGGTGGGTCCTGATGGAGAAATCAAGCCCATGGCTCCTCCTGCTCCAAGAACCTGTGGGTGATGCTGGTGCCCAGCTCGGGGGGATTCAGTGAGATGCTGCACTGCCACACTGCCCTGCAGAGGCAGGAGGGAATGAGGAAACACCAATTTCCTCCTCCCACCTCCGTTTTGGGGCAGGCTGGAAGGAAGGGAGGGCAGCCAATGCTGGATTTTACCCTCTTAAAGCCCCCTGAACAGCCTGACTGCAGGGATGGGGACACACCCAGTGTTTGCTGTCACCCGCCCCAAAAACTCCAGGGCAATTAGGATGCTTTGAGCAGATGAAGCTGGAAACTCCAGGGCACAGCCCCTGACGAGGCACAGTCACAGCTCACTGACCCCATCCCATCACACTGTGGGGACAGAGGGTCCCCAGGATGTGACAGGGGCCACGACCCCCAGCACAGGCAGGGCAGAGCTCAACCTGTCCAACACCAAACAAAGCAGCTCGGGCTCTGGGGCAGGCTGTGCCACCCAGGGCTGACCCCGACCCGAGCACTGGCGATGGTCAAACTCAATTAAAGGCTGTGAGCTGCATCTGGGTCAGCCTGGGGAGCCCTGCCCCTGCCTCTCTAAGTGCTTTTATGTCCCTCTAAATTCTTTGGGAGGCTGTTCCAGAGGAGGTACCAGTGCTGGGAGGGAGGAGGCAGAGCAGCATCACTGCTTGTGAGAAAGGCAGCTCCGGGTGTCTGTGCTGGGCTGAGCAGGGATCACACCCTGGGCATGGAAAAACAATATTTGAACCCAATGTCACTCCCACGTCCAAGGCTCTGGGCACCTTCTGTGCCTGCCTGTGATCAGAGCAAACACAGCCCAGGGAGGCTGGACTCGATGATCTTAAAGATCTCTTCCAACCCAGTGATTTTGTGATTCTGTGAGGGCAGCACTGCAGGGACAGCTCATGGTGCTCACCGGCTGCAGGAAACCCAGCCCCAGCTGCACCCTTAGCAATGAGCTCAGTGTTCTGCGGGTTCATCAAGCCCTTGCTCACCACCAGCCAGCTGAGTGTGTCCCAAAGCCTGCTCAGCTGCCCTGGACACGACACAGAACACGTTGTCCAGGCCATGGCAATGCCCATGCTGTCCCCTGGACCTCTCTCTCTGCATGTGCTCAACAAAATCCCGTCCCTGGTCCTAAGGAGGGTCCAGCTGAGCAGCTGGACAAGAAACATTTGGTGTTCTGTGGGACACACATTGATTCTCAGCCGTGAGAGTCCATGGACTATTTTTGGGGGTTTTTGTGCTTGCTCAGAAGCATCTGGCAGCCCTTAAACCCAGGCAGGTTTGCAGGGGGCAGAGGAGTTGGGCTGATGACCTCCAGGCAGCACAAAAACTGACAGGGAGCAGGGGTTTGATGGTGGTTTCTACCCAAACCACCCTGACCATGGTGCAAAGTGGAAATGCTCCCTTCTCCACTACCAACCACACGATGCCAACTGGAAAATTCATCCCTGCACCCAGCTGGACTTTTAACCAAGTAACTCCAACCATAATACCCCCCAGTAACAGCTATGGGAAGATGATTCTCCCTGGGTAAGCCTGTGATCCACAAGCCAATTCCTGTGCCAGCAGCAGGAACAGACCCCTGGGTCCCTCCCAGACCAGACCTGGCAACTCCCTGAGCTGGGCTTTGTTTCTGGTCCCTCACACTTCACAGCTCCTGTTGCATTGTTCTTTTCCAAGCACTCCCAGAACCCTTTTTAGACTCTTTCAGCTAAAAACCTCCTGTGGCAGCCAGTTTCACAACTTAATCTCACACTGTTCGAGAAAGCCTCTCATTCTGCTTCTTTCCAACCTGTTGGTGAGAGTACAGATGGAGACATGAGAGGGGTAGGAGAAACAGCCACTGCCTTCACAACCACCCCGTGAAATCTCCTCCCAGAGGCTTCTGAACCCATGGAACGAACGTGCACAAGCCAGGGCTCCCCAAGCCCTGCTCAGGACGTGGCTGTGCCAGCTGTCAACCCCAGCCCAGGCTCCTCTGGCCCAGCCCTGCATGTCCCTGCCTGTGCTCTGCTCGCTGCAGGCAGTGAGATTTGCCTTTTGTGTTTTTATCCTCCTTTTAGAGGAGACGAAGGCAACAACAACCTTTGCCACACACGCACAAGAATGCTGAACACCAGGCAAACATTTATGGGCAAATACTCCCATTGACACAGCAGAGTTCAGCAGTGCAGGAGGATGAGGTTATTGCACAATCATCGCTTTGTGCCTTGCTGTGACACGCAGCTTCTGCACGCGGAAAAACCCGAATTGTCCTTCAGGACAATCAAAAGCAGAGCACCCCAAGCCCCGTGGTGGGGCTGTGCCAGCAGGGTGGTGCCCAGCAGCTCCATGGGCAGGGAACAAAGAGTTCATGGCCAGCTGGAACAGCAGAGTTCATTTTTAGGGGCAGAGAGCAGAGTTAGCTGAGATGGAAGTTAGCCCAGACGTGGGGATTAGCACCCTCAAGCCTGGTGAGAGGAGTCAGGGGAACTTTTCCTGCCCTTCAGCACAAGCAACAGGCTGAGGAGAGCCTGGAGGACGCGGCTGGTGCCAAGGGAAGCTCAGCACACGCTGAACACCCATGGTTGATGCTTGTACCAGCCAACCTCCCTTCTCCACCACAATCAGGGGAGACCAACGCTGGCTGAAGTGATGCCAAGAGGTGCCATGTGCTCAGTCTCACTTTGCCAGAGGCTCTGGGTGCTTTTCTGCCTCTTTCCCCACTGGCAGAGTGGAGAATCCTCCATTCCACCAGTGCTGCTGATGGCCATGAACCTGCCAGACACAGGGGATGGGGGCAGCTGTGCCCTGCCTTTGCCAACATTTTCTACCAGCAAGGTTTTGGGAAGTGAGGAACACCCCAGATGAGGCCACTGAGCCAGTGCTTGTGTCTCACAGAAGGGAGATGTCCCTCACCTGTGGCTCTGCCACATCACCCAGGCTCCTCCTGCCATCACCAGCTTTACCTTTACAATCACAGCATGTTAATGGCACAGAGCTAATTGCACCCACTAATTGCTTCCCCCACCCAGGCCTGGGGACCCTGCCATGGGCACGGGTCCCCCAGGAGCAGGGGAAAGCTGTTCCTTGCTGTACCTCCCAAAGGCTTCTAATTGAGGCTTAAAACTAAACTTAGCAAGGTACAACCTGGAGCCCAACAATGCTGGAAACCCAAGGGATTTAAGGAGCAAGTTTCCAACTGAGGTAACAACTCTGGAGCAAAAATCCAGCTGCAAAATGGGAAAAGCAGCACATCCAGCTGGCTACAGGGGCTAGAAGCACATCAGCACTGGGGGGGTCACAGATTTGGAGGGGTTTTTTGGGTGTTTTGGGGATCTCAGTTGAGCCAGGCACCTCCTTGGCACAGCATCTCTCCTGGGCATCCCCTCTCCAGCCTTTCCCTCTGTGCTGGAGGAGTCAGGACACAGAGCATCACCCAGGTGGGAAATCCAGATGTTTCCTCACTTCTACTGAGCCAATGCTTGGGATTTCTCCCCTTAATTAGGCTTCCCAAACAGTCCAGTTCAGATTGTGCAGAAGTGTTTAAACAATGTCAAAAGGTGCTCTGTGCTACAAGGCCATGAAGGCAGGAGTGAAATGGTGATGACAAAAAGCAACCCTGAGCTGAAAGCTGCAGATGTGAGCACACAGAGCCACACATGGAAAAACACAGCAGGCAAAACTATTGATCTGGGAATTTTCCATAAAAGGCCTCCCCAGAGAGCATGGTTTATGGGAGGGAGCCCTGTACCAACAGGCAATGGCAGAAGAAATCAGCTTGGATTTTTGCAATTTTTAACAAAAAAAAAAGACCCCACTAGAGAGAGAAATAATAAAATAAATAATAAGTAAATATTATATCCAGCTTCCCATCATGATGTTGCACTTGAACCTGAACATCTCTCCCCAGGGGCTGATGTGGGAAGGGTGGCTGTGGAAAGAAATGATCCAACTGTGAATATCCCAGCCTGCAGCCACCAGCTGTGCCCAGGGAGTCAAGGGGTAGAGTTGGGAGCCAGGCAGGATCCCATCCCACTGCAGCTGCTGTGCTGGCATCCCTGAACTGCAGGGATGAGCAAGAAAGGTGCTCAGATGCCTGGAATCACCCCTGAGGGATTTTCTTGGGCACATGGGGAAAACAACCACATGAGGCATGCAAAGCTCCCCTGGGGCAGCAGTGAGGAGCTTCTCCTCCATCTCCCACCAGAGATGTACCCAGCAGCCTGGGGGAGTCTGAGCAGGGATCTTCACATCCTGCAACAGATGGTGCTGCACATAACGAGTCTCCTGACTTCCAGGAAGCAAGAGGGACGGTCCTGCCACGCACGAAGGGAACCGGCGATTCCTTCTGCCGCAAGATTTCCTCCTGCAGAATCCCATTATTCAACGGAAGAAATGCCAGGAATAATTCACTTCCCCGAGCAGCTCTATTTATACTCTCACTGCCGGCACCATCCTGCTCACGTCCCCCCTGGCACAGGGCTCAGGTGGGTGTGGTTTTATGGTTTTTGATGTTTAACTCCAAGCCGTGAAAAAGCGAATTTCCTGCAAGGCGGAAAGGCAGAAAGAGCAGCCACTGTCACAGTCCCTGGGATGACCCCAGACCTTGCATGAACACCCCCACTGCCCGACTTGGGGTAAAGATCCTGGGATCCAACCCCAGCAACACAAATTTAACTGAACCTCATTCACTCCCCTCCCGTAATACCTGCACGTAATGAGAATTTGCAGAGATTTATGGCCACAACACCCGCCCCTGCTGCCCCTCGCCAGCATCTGCTGCTTCCCTGTGAAAGCAGTTTGGGTTACCTCAGAATCCTCCAGGGGAAAAAAAAAGCATAATTAGCAGCTCAGGAGTTTCAATGCCTGTGTCACACAGGGGGCTCACAGGGGGGTGTTCTCAGGTTTTCTGATCGCTGGTTGCTTGCTCTGAACTCTCTGGAAATGCACCAGCTCCCTCCCCCCTCCCCAGACCTCACTGCTCCTATTATGAACTTCAAAAGGTCAGGGTGAAACCCAAGCTGGGCTGTGGGAAAGACATCCTGGTGGTGATGGTGTGGCCAGAGCTGGCCCTGGAGGCCAGACTCGATGGAATGACTCCCAGGAGTGTCGCCAAAGGCAGCAGAGCCCCAGCAGCAGCACGGGCTACGTGCAGAGATGGAGACTCACAAAATCTGGACCTAGTGGTTAAAGCAGGTGAATCTGCTGCTGCTCTGAAAGTTTATCCCAATTTTTGCCATAAATAAACGAGCTCTCACCCCAGCCAGCTGCAGCTCTGTGCTGCTCTCCACGAGAGCTGGCTCTGAGAGTTTTACTGACAACAGCTTGGACAGCCAAGGCCATGCTTTCACAACTGCTCAGCACCAGCAGACAGGGCCAGGGGAGCTCCATTTCCAAGCATCTCAGGCTGAGGCAGAGCCCCAAGGTGGGTGAGAAAGGTGCTGCTGTCTCCAGGATTGGGGTGTGAAGCAGTGCTGAAGAGGAGGATAGGCCAGCAGACTTCTGAACCTCCCCAGTTTATCCCTGTGCAGACCACAGCCTCTGGAAAGAAGAGCCCAGTAAAATGTGAAGTATTTAATCTGATGCTTTCTGATAGGAATGGGGTTGACTTCTCCTAATGTGCCAGCTCAGGAGCTCACTCCATCATCAGGAACAGACACAAACCCTGGACTTCTCCACTAACAGGAAACAGAGACACAAAATGCTTCAAAAAAACATCAAAAAATAATAAACCTTTGGTCTACTTAAGGAAGAAGAGGGGAAAGAGCCCAGCCCCAGCTCTCTGCAGGGAGATGCTGTAAGTGTGTGTGTCTGTGCAGTGCCAGCCCTGGACAGTCCATCCAGGAGCAAGGGGACATCCAGACAAAGCTGTGCCAAGGCTTTGGGACCCCTGCCAGCAGCTCTGGTGGGGCTCAGCTGCTCTGGGTGGTATTTAACCCATCAGACTCCACGGAACTCCTCGTGTCAGTGCTGGACAGAGGTGTCACACCACAGCCCTGCTGCTTCCAGGGCAGTCACTTCCCTTCCCCTTTGCAAACTGAGGCACACCAGGACACCTCCCCAGCAGCTCCAAACTGCAGATCCCTGCTGAAAATCCTTGGAGTACCCAAGTCCAGGCAGTGGCAAAACACACGAGCACCAGAACCAGACTCATACAGACTCAATGAGTCCAGGATTGACTCCCCCAGCATTTCCAGCTCCTTTCCCCCCTTCCTTTTCCCTTCAGCCACCCCCAGACCCACCTCATGCTCCATCTGCAGGCACTCCTTGCCCAACCAGCACTCTCCACAGTCTGTGCCAGGCTCAGCCCACCTCCACCTGTTGTTTACAGTGAATTACCTGCACTTCGGGGCCAAGACCACCCTTTGTTCCCTTTTCACACAGTACCTGGCCCTGCAAGCTGGGTACAGGAGGTGTTTGATTACACAGCTAATAAATAAACAAGGACCTTGATCCTCCTCAGCATGTGGCTGTCCCAGGCTGCAATCTCCAGAGGAACTGCTGCAGGCTGTGCTTGATGCTATTAGTGATTCAAATGTGCCTGGGAGATGAGACATTCCCAGGACTGCTAAACCAGACCTTCCTACATGCAGCAGGGAGGGGAAAGCCCAAACTGGTTTAAACTCAATGTCCAATAACGTGTTCTGTGCTGGGCACACCCTGAACACAGCCAAAGAGCTGGTGGTTTCTTGCAGAAGCAGCAAGGATAGCTCAGGAAAGGTGGGGTGATCATCACTTAAAGATGATCCTGCTGCAGCATCTCCCTCATGCAGGGGGTTTGCAACAAGGGCTTTCCTCCTGAAGGCCACTCAGTCCTACTCCATCTTCCTTAAATTCCACTCACTGCCCTGATGTGCCCACAACATCATCCACACACTCCTGCCCCCCACACCCACACTCCCACCCTCCCTCCCTCACAGAATGCCCTGCTGGGTTACAGGGACCTCAAACCCCTGCTACAGGAGCAGCCTGACTCCCCCATCCCCAGGCTCTGATTTCACCCTGGTTTGAGGCACAAAGATGGGACCCAGCTCGAGGTGGGATGCAGCTGCTCGCAGCTGCCGTGATCACATCCCCTCCCAACAATCCTCCTTTTCCTCCATCCCAGAGCTCTCCAGCAACTGAGATGTTCTCTGTTCCCTCTGACTCAGAAATATCAGTGGCTGCCTAGATTACAAAGAAGCAAAAAGAAAAAAAAAACCAAACAAAAAATCACCTTGGAAAAAAATCCCAAGAGGACATTAATTAGGAGTCAGAACTCCCCAGCTCTGGAAGCATCGAGGAGGAGCAATACTTAAACTCCCAACCTGACGGAGGAACTCTGAATTATCTTTCATCTTCCCCTGGATCAGATGTAATCTAATGACATTAACTTGGCTTCACTCTAGTGAAAGTGGCACTGGTGCTACAGAGGCAGGGAGATTAAAACATATGAAATAAATGTTCCTGGGGTGACTGACAGTATAATGGCATTCCAACAGGCAGCTCAATCAGCGCCAGACTAACAAAAGATCAGAGGGAAAGAGCCACATTCGCAGTATCACCCACAAACACAGATATTTCCTTTTAATCCAGGCTCTTTTTTTTTACATGACTGGCTCAGCCCCTATTCTTGGGAGTTTTCCCCAGGCTGTGCAGCCGTTTTTGGGTGGGGGTTGGCAGTTGAACTCTATTAAAGCCCGTGCTCACCTGCTATTGAACTCTGTCAGCTCAATAGCCTTGTTCAGGGCTGGAGCAGAGATCCCAGCACTGCAGTCAATGCCAGCATTGTGGGATGCCCCCTCCCTCCTTTTGTCCCCACTGGATGAGGGGACTCCAACCCAAAGCAGAAAAAGCTCCTTTGGGCACACAACTCCCCTTGATACTCAACCCACACACGGGAGGGCCCACACGGAGGTGTCACACTCACCAAATCAAATCCCACAGACGGTTTTTACAAAGTCAGCTTCTCGGGGGGGCAGCTGTCCCTTCCCCAGGGGCTGCAAGAGCTCCATTTGATTTCCTGGATGGTGTTTCCATGCACTGTGTGGCTCCCCAGCAGGTGACCAGGATGTCACCAACCCTGTGCCTCACAGGTCCTTGGCTGTTCCAGGAGCATCACCCCACAGCTGCAGCCACAGCTCAGCCGTTCCCCCACACTCAGAGGAGCATCTCTTTTGTTTCCAGGAGGAGCCAGGCTTCTCCTCATGCCCCAAACCCCACAGCCACCCCACCCCTGTGACAGCCCACCTGCGTGCCCCAGTGACGGCAGCATCAGCTCCGAAGGCTGGCTGCCTCTCCAATTTCTGCAGCAGCCACCAGGTTTTTATTCCCTGGGCCAGGGCAGTGGCTGCCTGTGCCGGGCTTCCTGGGGCGCTGAAAACAAACCCGAGTGTTTATACCTTGTAATGACGCTGTTTAGTCTGACTGCTGGGAAACAGCAGCGCGCATGAAACCCAAGCCTCCGATGGCAGAGATAAGGAATCGCGACCTCTGGCAAACATCTGGCCATTTCCCCAGCACTGAACCCTCAGCAAGGACTACAGCAAAGCGTGCAGAGAGACAGGTAGGGTTGTTCTTTATTTTTTAAAGGAGTATTTGTAAGTGGTGAGCAGCGTGCTGGCACCGCAGCTCTGCCGCTCGGCGTGTTCGCAAAGATTACTCACACCAGCAAAGCCAGCAAGATTAGGTCTCAAAGGAATAATCCCGTACAAAGAATTCACTGTACCTCAGCCTCCACAGGGCTAATAAAATAAAAAAAATAATAAAAAAAAAAGAAACTCAACTCAGTACATCAAATACCAGAACAAACAAACTGCAGCAATTAATGACAGAGTTCATGTGCCAAGTGCTAAAACATCATGATTACACAAACAGCGCCCGGGACAGCAAGTCCAGGGAATAAGAGCTGCAAGATCAAGACCAAACCTCTGGAAAATCATATCCCCGGCACAGAGGGCTGTACTCTGCCCTAAATGCCTGTGGCTCCTCCTCTGTCTAGGTCTGCACTCCTCGCTCGGGGACTGCTTCCAGGAGCGGGTCTATCCCACCGCCATCTGCTCCTCAAAGCTCCGAGAGCATCTTTGATAAATGAGCTTTTCTGCATATCCACCATAAATTTCAGTAGATGCCACCCCACAGCCATGTGTTTATTTTTCAAAGTCAAGGCTTGATTAGAGTTCTTGAGGTTTTTCAGATTCATTTTTAACGTTTCCTTTCTGCTACAGGGTCAGCATGTGGAAATCGGATAAGCACAGACTAAAAATACAGTTCTGTAGACAGCTTCAGCCCACACAAAAGGAAATCTTTCTTCTCAAGAGAACCCACACTTTGCAGGCTGCAGAAACCCAGCGTGCTTCTGACACTGGTGGATACACAAGGAAGCTCATCCCTTCCACGTGTTAAGACTTTTACATAAACACTCGGACTGTCGGTACTACCCTACTCCACATTTCAATACGGTCACCACAGCCTGAGCCAAAATCCTCTCTGCTAACAGCCGGGCTGAACGTGAAAGTAAAACAAGCTCCAGGGGTACCCAAAATCCCCTCTTGTTCATTCAAGAAAGCCACAAACACAACGCACACTTCGCAAGACAGCAGTTTCACTCTCCCCAGACGAGCCCTCCCATAGGAATCTGCCGGAAAGACGCTCCTCTACTCACTTTAAAACACAACAAAAAAAAGACCTGAGCAACTGGGGTGAGAAAACCCTCTTGGCTTTAAAATTTACTGGCTTGTTTAACAAAACACGAACTCGCTGAAAGAAGCACCCCGTCCACCTTTTGCTAATACTTCATAAGCAAGGTGAGCATGCGGGGTGCGCTCCCGGAGCTGACATTTTTGGTTAGTCAGTACTGGGATGCTGAAACATTTACGTGGGAAATAGGAGCGGGAGGGTTGTGACTATGGGAATGTGGCTTCTAAGGCTTGCAGCGCTGGGCTGGGAGCTGCGGGAGGCGAGGATGCGATGGGGAGGCAGCCGGGGCTGCGGGGTGGCTCGGCTGAGAGTCAGCGGTCAGCCACAGGTTTTGCAAAGAGTACAAAGATATTGGGGGCTCTGTGCTTCTCGAGGGGGGGTTCAGCTCTGCCTCAGCATCCCCGCGCAGCCCCCAGGCCAGCGGGGCACCCGCCGCTTCTCCCTTTGTGTGTGTCACCCACCCCGCACACACACCCGGGCTGCGGGGGGACACCCGCGGGGACCCACACCGGAGGGACGGGAACTCAGGAACGGGGAGAGCCGGGAGATGCGGGGAGAGAAGGGCTGGAGGATTTGGGAGCAGGGACGAAGAACGGGTGGAGCGAGGGGCTGGGAGAAGGAGTGCTCGAGGAACGGAGGAACGAAGAGAGGGGCTGGAGGGGTGGGTGAGGAAAGGATCGGCAAGTGGGAAAAGGATCGGCGGGTGGGAAAAGGATCGGCGAATGGGAAAAGGATCGGCGAGTGGTTCGGGGAGCGAGCACGGGGCTGCGGGGATTAGCGGCCAGCGGGGGGCACTGGCGGCTCGGCCACTGCTCCGTCCCCATCCCCATCCCCATCCCCATCCCGCACCCGTCCCGTACCTGTACCAGGCGAGTCCCCGCTCGTAGTTGCGGTCGAAGAAGTGGGGCTCGGCGCCGACGGCGCGCACGTCGGGGTGCACCCGCAGGAACTCCAGCAGCGCCCGCGTCCCCCCCTTCTTGACGCCGATGATGATGGCCTGCGGCAGCCGCTTGCTGCCCTCGCCCAGCAGCAGGGCCAGGGTGCCGGCCGTGCCCGCCGCGCCGCCCCCGCCGCCCGAGCCGCCGGCCCGGCTCCCGCCGCCCCCGTTCGGCACCTCCGCGCCCGGAGCCGCCTCCTGCCGCCGCCGCCGCTGCTTCAGCCGCTGCAGGAGCCGCTTGCGCCGCGCCGCCGCCGCCTGCCAAGGGGGCAGCTCGGCCGAGCCGCCCAGGAACTCTCCGCCGCCGCCCTCGTCCTCCTCGGATGCGGCGCCGGCGGCGATGATGGGTCCGGGCAGCGTCTGGCAGCGGTCAGCCAGGCAGTAGAAGACGTAGAGGGACATGAGGAGGGAGCAGAGCATCACCAGGAACTTCTTGAAGATGCTGCGGGGCAGCGGCTCGGCGGCGGGGGCGGCCGCCGCGCTCACGGCCATGCTACCCCGAGAGGGCGGCCGGGCGCCCTGGCCATGCTCCGCGGCCGCCCCCCGGCGCGGCCCCTCCGCGCTGCGCTCCGCGGGGCCGGGGGGCTGCGCGCTGCCGCATCCCCGGCGCTGGGGCCACGCCGCAGCCGCGCTTCAGGGGGGCATCCCCCGCGGGGCACACGGGGGTGGGTTTGGGGGAGCGGGGAGCCTCCCCCGCTGCCGCTCCGGGCTCGGAGGGGACGCGGACGCGGTGCCGGGGCTCGTCGCGGGGCTCCCACGTGCGGAACCAGCCGCGGAAAACTTCGGCGGAGGCATCACCGGGCGTGGGGCGGAGCGCTGCCGGCGGCGGGGCCAATGGCGCGGCGGGGGCGGGGGGCGAAGCCGCCCCCGGAGCGGGCGGACCCCGCTGGGGAGCTGCTGCCGAGCCCCTTCGGGGGGAGCGGGGTGTCCGGGAAGCTGTCCCGGAGGATGCGGGGATGCTCTGGGGGATGTACCGGGCAGTGCGGGGATGCTCCGGGGGATGCTCTGCGGGATGCTCTGAGGGCTGATCTGGGGGATGCTCTGGGGATGCGGGAACCCCCCGGGAGGCTGTCCCAGGGCCTGCGTGGGTGGCAGAGAGGTTGTTCCGGCTGCAGGAATGCCCCGGAGGCTGTGCCGGGAGGGTGCAGGGATGCGCTGGGTCTATCCCGTAGAGCAGGGAGGGGATCTGGGTTAGCTTTTCTCTCGCTCTGACTGCTCTCCAGCTCCAGTGGGGACCTCGCTGCCCCGCAGCCTCTTCTGGCAGCCGAACTCCGCAGGACTTTGTGTCCAGCACGGGCTGTGCCATGAGACGCTGGTGTCCGGCTGACCGCGCTGCCTGTCCATCCACTCAGGGCTTTTGAACCAACCCCCCCGCATCCCTCCGGACCTGAGAACAAATCCCTGATGTGCCCAATAATCCACCCTGACAGACACAAATACCTCTACAGGGAAGAACAGTCCCCGTTAAGCTCCGTGAAGCCACTGTCGGGTGTGTAAAACACTCACAGTACCACAACCAACAGTTCCACTGAGCTCTGTACTGAACACAGCACAGAAAACCCCCAAAATCAGACTTTTTCCCCCTCTAACTTGCACAAGTTGCCCCTAGGCTGGCTGCAGAATCTGGCCCACGGTTGGTAAGAAATATCTACAAACACAACACGATATTGCACTTGGAATTTGCTCTTCTCCTTTGAGAGCACATAAAATGTGGAAATAGCTCTCAGCTTCGTGCCTCGGCTGCCTGATTCTAAGGGCTTCCTTATTTCATTGCCTGTGGGAATGCCCTTTTAATTTGAAATGTTTGTCATAGATTATAGAATTTTTAAACAAACTTGCACATGAAACACTTGACTTGGATCTTTTTTTTTTCCCCTTCTGTTTGGTGTGGACCTAGCTGAGGACTTAAACTTCAACCACTTGGAAATAAAGCTGGTGTATCCACAAATTATGCAATGAAAAGAGGGGAGAAAAATTGCATTGAATTATAATCAGCCATCTGCAGAGCTGGCTGGCTAATAAAAACGTGTTTCCAAATAGTAAACACACCAAAATTAATAACAAATGCCATTTGCAATGAATTATTCTACTAGATCTCGGTGTGTTTGGTGACTTCAAGACATTGTAGCATTTCAGGTATTTCAGTGCTCCAAAATATAAGTAGATTTACAAAATGCTATGAGCAGGTTAGGCCCCCAACACCTCTAGGCAACTCCTTACATCATTAGGAACCTAAATGCCTTTTATAAATCTGTGCTCTGATCCAGCTCATTGAAGTCAATGAAAAGACTTTGCTGACATCAATGGGCTTTGGA
This sequence comes from Eopsaltria australis, assembly GCA_034509425.1. Lineage (NCBI taxonomy): Eukaryota > Metazoa > Chordata > Aves > Passeriformes > Petroicidae > Eopsaltria > Eopsaltria australis. The sequence goes on from JAVTVJ010000523.1 coordinate 1,503,143, forward strand.
CTGGGCCCTGCAGAGGGGCAAAAGTGGTTTGACTTCTTATTATTCTCATTATGATACTTTTTTCCTACACGCTCAGAGCAGTGCTACACTTTCTGTTTGAAAAAAAAAAAAATGATCGTTTCAAACAGAGAAAATCAGAACAGAGAAGTGAAATGGGTGTGAAAGAGCACAGAGTGTGTATCTGCTGGGATTGCATTGCAAGACTCATGTTTGCAGCGTTTTTTCCTGGAAATATTGGTGTGAATCTCAGCTTTCCTTTAAAGAGTCACGAGCTGACTGGGGAAAATATGACCGGAGCCTGTATAAAAAGTGTCGGTGCCTAGAAAGCAATAAGCTAAATATATCTATATTTAAAAGAGCCCTACGATATTTAAGGCAAACTTGTGATATTTTTACAGCCCCTGACTCATGGTTTGTGCCTCCTGGGGCTGAAGGCACCAGTAATTCTCAGCCAGGAGCAGCTCTCCAAGAAGGAAGGTGTCTTAACGCTTTAGAAAGGGCAGTACAGGGAAATAGTGTACGGTTTCACCCGAACTGCTGTGGGCTCTGTTAGCACAGCTGCAAATCTGAGGTTCTTTATTAGCAGCAGAGTGGTGTGGGCCTTATTTTTGGATGAGTTTTTCTTGCTGCAGAGACCATTTGATGAAGGCTGTGCTGTAAAGCCAGAAAAATTATGTGGCTGACATGGTGACATCAAGTGCTGAGAACTGACTCGTCTTATCTATTTTAGCCCTGCTGCAAAAATAGCCCTTCTCAGGGATAACTTAAGGGGTTTTTTCATGACTTAGAGATTGGAGCAGAAGTTGCTTTTCATTTTACTCACCCTCTTGCACAACTGACTGAACGTTTTCAGCGCAGCCTCTTTCTTCTCCCCTTAAATTCCTGTCTGCCCATCTCAGAGCCTTTCATGACCCCCATCACAGACCCAGCGTGGCTCTCCCAAAGCAGGGGTGTGTGGATCCCTGGGGGCCCAGGGCAGCTCTGCACACCATGGTGAGTCCATGGGTGTTTGATCACTGTCCCCAGAGTGCTGGCAGGGCTGAGGGGAGTGTGGCCACCCCAGCTGTGACTCCCAGCTCCCTGGCACCAATCCTGCTGCTGGCGTGGGCTCAGCCCTGGGGTGGTGCTGGCAGAGTCTTCTCTGGGGTCCTGTTTGCCCTCGCTGCTTCCTTTGCTCTGTTCCGTTCTCCTTTTATCAATTTGCAGTTTTATTGCTCCCTGTGCTCCTGCCTCGCCCCAGGAATGCTCCACTGCTCCACTCATTTCGGGTGCTGCAGGTGAGGGTGAGTGGGGCTCTTCTCCTGGCGTGCCTGGTGCCAAAATCCTCCTTTCAGCAGGAGCAAGGTTTCCTACTCCAAATTTGGGATGCCCTTCATGGGGGCACTGAAGAAACAGAGCTGCTAACCAGGAGAGACCTTTGGCACTTGAGTCTGCAGAGGCTTAAACCGAGCATCCAAAATCTTCTGCTCCCTCGGCAAAGAGCTGGAGACTTTGCTTCCACCAGCTGATGCTCCAGGTGCTTTCTTACCACTGGGAAAGGGGAAGGCTTCCACCTCGGATGCTTTGTGCCTGCACAGCCCGTGCTGGCCCCAGGAGGATGCCTGTATTTTTTCCCCTTTCCCAGTGACCCGTGGCACAGATGGGATCAGGGGTTAAACTGGGAGTATGGTGGAAAAGGGACCGGGAGCCCGAGGCTAGCACAACTTAACAAGTGATTATAAGGTCTGAAGGGAAAGGGAACCCCTGCCTGTCAGGAAGCTGCTGCTGAAGAAAACATCCCATTGTGCTGGGGAGATGGAGTATGGGACAGAGCAGAGTGAGACAGATTGATAACCGAGGGGTGATGTGACCCCACATCGGCTCCTACAACAAAAGCCCCTTCATCTAAAATGAATAGGAACAATGGCTAATGGGGGCAGGCCAGCAGTGGCCAAGGATCTGAGAGCCCGGGCAGAGGGAGGAGGCAATGAGGGCTCCTGTTCCACCCGAATCCCCTATTGATCTCAATAATCTCCTGGGCTTTCCGCCCCTTGAAATCACACGGAAAGTTCAAGGACTTTCTGCCTTTCGAGTGCAGGAACACGCACTGCTCTCATCTCGAGGGCCACTGAGGTGTGCTGGGACAGGCTGATGGGAAGTGCCCTGGGCAGGCTGAGAGGCCAGGGCTGAGCTGCTGCTGTGCCCTGCCCTGTCCCCAGCTCTGTCCCCCAGCGGTGGCAGGAGCACCGTGGCTGCTGCCCTCGTCCCAAGGGGATTCCAGATCCACGGAGCTTTTTGGGGCAGAGTGTGTGTGGATGGACAGAGCCTGGCAGAGCCAAATGCTGTTGAATTATTAAAAAAAAAAGGAATTGTGGTCTTTCTATCAGCAGGGCCATGAGGGCACTGGGAATAGGAGCTGCATCTCATGGAGCATCAACAGAGCCCAGGCAGATGGGACAGGTGATGGAGAGGTGTTGGAGACCTGATCAGCGTCTCCAGTCCTGGTAGTTTTGTTGAAAAGGTATCTTGAAATATTGAGCCAGAGACACTTAAAATGTAGGGATGGGATTTTGCTTTGGTTTTTAACAATTTTTAATAATTTTTCTTTTGGAAGGACAAAAGTATCCACAGGAAATGCCATGTAGACCAGGAAAAAAAAAAAAAAAGAAAAGGAAAGTTTTGAGAGACTGTTTTCACTCTGCACCCTCTTAACCTGATGAAATGACACAATTTGCAGTGCCTGTGCTCAAGAGCAGGCAGAACAGTGAGCAAAAAGCAGGTGAAATCTGAGTCCTGCTTTGGCTGGGGCTGGAGGCCACTTCTCTCTGTACCCGATGCTGGCCATGGCACTCAGTGAATGCACCTTGTTCCTGATACCTCCTGCCCAGCTGGGATTGGGCCAACTTGATCAGAGAGCTGGCACAGGACATGAGGACATCTGGGAGGCCTCAGATCAGGAGCATGAATTAATAAGAACCAGAAAGAGGAGGAGACTGAATTGAACCCAGAACCATGACGGGAGCTCGGTGATGCCAGCCGTGGTGCCCAGCTGCTCTGGGCAGGGTCTGTGCTGCCTGAAGAGGCTGCCTGAGCAGAGACCAGACAGAGTTAAAGGATGAAGTGGGTATTTATTGAAAGCCTTCACAGGGTACACCTTGGGCAGTGCAGGAGTCTGGCAGAGACTCCACCCAAGCTGGACGATGGACCCAGGTTTTTCAGACAGATAAATTTGGTCTATTTGCACATCAGATGTTAATTGTCCAATTACAGCTTCAGTAGTGGAGTCCCATTCCCCAGTTTTCTCCCTCTACTTCACTGTTGTTCACTGCTGTTTACATTTTTCAGGGCCTGAGAAAAAAAAGGTGTCCTTGGGTTATGGGCCTAGAGAGAAATTGTTTTGTCTGAATAAAATGAGAGAACAGCAGCTGACAGGCTGTGGAGCTTTAGAGTTGGACACTAAAGCAGTGCTGATCTGGAAAATAGAAAAGCTAAAACTTCAGGCACCAGGCCACAGACCCCTGGGGCCAGCAGGATGATGCTGCTCCCCTCTTGACTGAAGGCACAGCTCCCCGCTGTGCTTTTGGTGGCCCAGCACTGCTCCCGGCGGGGATGGTGGGATGGGCTGGGATGGTGGGACGGGCTGGGATGGTGGGACACGCTGGGATGGTGGGACACGCTGGGATGGTGGGAAGGGCTGGGATGGTGGGACACGCTGGGATGGTGGGACACGCTGGGATGGTGGGACACGCTGGGATGGGGCACAGCCAGGCAGGGCAGCCTCGGGGCTTGGTCCTGCTCACCCCAGCTCCTCCTGCAGCCCACCCAGTGACCAGGGAGCTCGCCAGGACAGCCAGCCCAGCACTGGTGCCCAGCCAGAGGCTGGTCCAGAGGAGGAGCAGCCCATGGACCTCAGCCAGTGGCACTTGGAGCAGCCAGTGACCTCAGGGGACTGGCACCACGTCTGGGAGATGCCTCAGCCTGGCTGGAACACACAAAGTACTTGGGTCAATGCATCCCACAGGCAAACCCCCAGCCATCCTGGCCACACCAGGGAGGCTCCTTGCACCCTGAATGTCCCCCTGTGCACCCCAGGAGCAGGTAAAGAGCTCCTTTCCTCCAGGCAGGCTGGTTCCACAGGGCCATGCTTGGGCTGGCAACCTGAAGAGCAGCTCCATGGGAAGGTCTGGAGCTGCTGGGAGTGGGAGCTGGTGATACATTGAGGGGTCTGTGTGCTGCCCTGGGGGGCTGAGAACCACACTGAGAGCTCAGGGAGCCACACTGGAGGATCTGGGGGCTGAGAACCACACTGAGAGCTCAGGGAGCCACACTGTAGGATCTGGGGACTGAAAACTACAGTGAGAGCTCAGGGAGCCACACTGTAGGATCTGGGTGCTGAGCCCAGCTCCCATCTTGGCTTTTAGGGGATGGAAAAGGCATCGTGTCATCCTGTGCTGGCTGGGATGACACCCACCCCTCCCTGGGCTGTGGGAACAATGGATTGCCAGCTGGAGAGCCAGGACAGGCAGCAGGGATGGATGGGGACTCAGCACAAAGCCACACGCAGGGCAGCCCCACAGCTCAACCAGCCTGTTCCACCCCAGTGCTTCTGCATCAGCAGCTCTCATCCGTGGCAAACCCACTCCTGGAATAACCTGGCACATCCCTGTCTGCACATCCATGCCCACAGGGAGCAGTGCAGGGGCTTTGTTGTGGGGCTGGCAGCCCGGGATGCTCCCAACACCCTCAGCCACTGCAGGCAAATATTCACAGGAGCTCTCCAAGGGGAACCCATAAAGTGCTCCCTGGCACAGCTTCCTGAGGATCACTGCAGACAGCTATATTATCTGGAACATGAAGTAGTTACACTCCTGCTGCTCTTGCAGTGCTTTGGAAACAGATCCTTGTCTCTTTTATTACCTTTGTTTGTGTCTCGTTTTATTTGTGCTGGGTTGGATGCAGTTGTGAGTCGAAACAATAAATACCTTCCAGGTTTTTTGTGCTTTTTAATATTATTCTCCATTAAAGAAAAAAAAAATAGAAAGAAGCCAAGTCGGGCAATGGAAACAATAGAGGGAAAATTAAACCCTAAATCTGCATTTATGGTTCGACATTAAACACACGGGGAAGGCTGGCCACTAACTCCCATTGTTGATGAAATGTTTTGGTTCTGTTAAAAAATGTGCTGTTGGGGAAAGTGGTGTGTTTTGTGGAGTAGGGCTGGCTCTGATGAGGACACACACTTGGTAAGGTTTCCCCAGAGCAGGATGGACATTCCAGATAGAAAAAATGACCCCAACAACCAGACTGGGGGAAAGGTGTGTCCCACATGGGGGAGAGTTCCTCACTTCCAGATTCACTTTATTCCTCCACAAAATGCCTTGTCTCTCTCTGAAGGCTCAACCAAGCAGCTCTGAAGTTAAGGGCAGTCTTTTAATGGACTTAATTGGGTATCAGGCAATGCTTGGAGAGCACTGAGGGCTGAATCACTCTTCCAAAAGGCTGGAGAAAGCAGCCAGAGAGCCACCAATGAGGGCCTGGGTGTAAAGCCCAGGAGCTCCTCCCTTCTCAGCAGGTTTTGGGGATAATTTTCCCTTTGAACAGCAATGGTACACGTAGAGGTTGATTGTGGAGGTTGAATGTGGAGGCACTCAAGCCTTGCTCTTTTCATGCAACACCTTTGGAACACCCCACTCCCCTCAGGAGGGATGAAGCCACAGCTGGAAACAGCTGGCCCAGCGACAGGACCTGAGCCCAGAGCCCCCAAAACACTCCTGGGGAGTTTGCAACCCCCAGAAAACACCGAGCCCTGTGGTGTAAGCACAGAGAGAGGGGCACTGCTGCACCCCCAGCACGCCAGCAGCAGAGCTGGCAAATCCCAACCCTCTTTGGAGACCCTGCACTGCTGCTCCCCCTGCTCCATCCCAGCTGAGCTGGTGACAGCTCTGCCTGTGGGCTTTGCTGGGCTGAGGAGAGCACTTTAAAAGGAAGCAGAGCAGCAGCACAGCGTTAGTTCTTGCTGGAAGGGGGAACGAGAGATGCACGATCCTGCCTTGTATGGGAAATTTGCCCTTCTTGCATCACCCCGAGGCTTTGGGCTGAATGCTGTGCTCTCCCACAGCCCCTGCTCCTGGCAGGCAGAGCTCAAAGCCACTGTCACCCTGGGCTTCAGCACAGGGTGAAGAACTCCTGGAGAAGCCAGTGAGGCTGAGGATGGCTGAGCAGTGGCAAGGGTCAGGATAAACACACCTGGAAAACCCCAGAGGGGGGAACCTGCCCTGTTGTGTGTTTGGCTGTGCGTCCTCATCCATCTGCTGGGGATTCACTCCTGAACACCAACCTGTGCAAGCCCAGTGCCCCACTGGGATGGGGTCTGGATACAGCCAGGGCAAGGGGGGGGTCTGGATACAGCCAGGGCAAGGGATGGGGTCTGGATACAGCCAGCGCAAGGGATGGGGTCTGGATACAGCCAGGGCAAGGGGGGGGTCTGGATACAGCCAGGGCAAGGAGCAACTCATGGCCCTGAGAGCCATTTCCAGTGAGTCCCAGGTGCTGGAGGCAGTCCCAGGACTGAGCATTTGTCAGCTTGGGCACTCAGCATCCCGTTGTCACTTTGGGCCTCATTTGCATGTTGAGCACGGCTCTGAGTGTGTAATTACTGAGCTGCACAAGCAGCCTGAGCTTGGCTGTTTCCAAACATCAGCTTTAGTGTTCCACAGAACACAAGCAGACACTTTTCCCCAGGCCAGCTGCCTGTGAGGTTTGGCTAAGGGAAGCAGTGGGGTTGGGGGGAGGTTGGGCAGGTCCTTGGCTGGACAAAGCCAGGGTCACCTCCTCCACTCAGGGAACAGGGCTGAGAGGAGGACAGGTTAGTTCAGACCTGTTGCTCTCAGAGGACACAGCCTTAAGCTGTGCCAGGGGAAGTTTAGGTTGGACATCAGGAAAAAATTCTTCACTGAAAGAGTGACTGGGCACTGGAATCATCTGCCCAGGGAGGGGGTGGAGTCACCACCCCTGGACATGTTAAAAAAAGCCTGGACATGGCACTGACTATCATGGTTTAGTTGATGAGCAGGTGTTAGGTTATAGGTTGGACTTGATGATCTCAAAGGTGTTTTCCAACCTGGCTCATCCTGTGATTCAGGGGCTTGGCATCTGCCATGCACTAATCAGATGTGCCCCACTCCCAGCCATCAGGCTCCTCCTTCCCACCCTCTCTATTCCCTTCCTGGCCTCCACATTTACCCGGGAACCCTCCTCTCCCTCCTGGCAGCTGTCAGAGGCACCTGCAGGAGTGTGGGGGGAGGGCTCAGGCACTGATGAAGGTGGGAAAACCTCAGCCTTGAGGCTCCCCTTCACTGTAAGAGCTTGAGTCCCAGCTCAGAGGTCTCCACATAGACACAGAAGGGAAAAGTGAAGCTCAGGGTCCCATCTGTGTGTAAATATTTGTGTTCCAATGCCCCCAGGAGCACAGGCAGGGCTGTGGGTGTGCGTTTGGCTGTGGGGGGAGCACGGTGTGGGCTCTGAGCATCTGCCTGTCCTGCATGTTCTCACCGAGGGCTCTGTTTCTTCAGGGGTTTCTCTGCATGGATGTTCCCAGATAAAAGACCTCAAACCCATTTCAAACACACCTGAGTGGGCATCCCAGTGACTACAGCTCCAGAGCCATGGTAAATAACATCTCAGAGGAGATGGAGCATCGTCCCACACCGTGTCACTCTGGCACTTCCTCTCCTCCCAGCCTGGTTTCCCCATCCCCTGCACTGAGCAATGGGGTGGAGAGGGAGGTGATGGGCACCCCGTGCCATCAGCTCAGCTGTGCTTTCCTCTTGCCTGTTCCTTTGCCTCCGTGGATTTTACTCCTTTCTGACTGCTAATATCAACAGAACCTGCCAGGGCACCTCCTCACCATTGCTCCCCGAGAGCAGACACGACATACTTGGAGCATGCAGTCAGCTTTTCCAGCCCATCCACACATAAACTGCCTAAGCACCATCAAAAACCACTTTATAAACTCAGGATGGGAAGGGGGTGATTGATGTTTCCACGCTGGACATGACACAGCTTCTACACTTCCCTGTATTAATAATATTTGTGTATCGCCCTTACCTCAAAGCCTGACAGGGCTGGTCCAATTCACTCAGAGATAGGAATTTGGCACAGCCTGACATAAACTGCATCACTTTGGGCCACCAAGGGAGAGCCATTGTTATAAACTTTCTCCCCCACACCCTGCTCGGCCCCCTTTTTAACCCCATTCCAGTTGCATTATTTCTTTACAAGCCAGCAGGAACAGAAACAAACGTTTCACATCTGTTCTCTCAGCCCGGCCATTTGCATGAGAATCACGGGCAGTGTGTCAGTGAGCACAGCAGTGGGGACAGAGCTGGCCACCACTGACCCCTCGTGCTTCTGCCACATGTCTGAGCCCTGCACAGAACAGAGAGACCCGTGGCATTGGGAAATCACCTCCTTTCGGGATCTAATCACTCTTGAGATACACCAGGCAATTTTTCTCTCCGGGTGGTGCTGTGCAGCTGATCCTCACTCTTGGGCCAAGCCTTTGGAACCTCCTGTTTGAGGGGTTTGGTGGAGTTCTGCTTTTCCAACATCAGCACCATGAAGGGAAGGTTGGTGCACCAGCCAGGCTTGAGGCAAGGGTGTGATTTGTTCAGTAGATCAGGGGAAATATAGGTTGGATATTGGGAAAAAGTTTTGTACAGAAAGAGTGGTAAAATACTGGAATTGTCTGCCCAGGGAGGTGGTGGAGTCACCATCCCTGGATGTGTTAAACAAAGATTGGATGTGGCACTCAGTGCCAGGGTTTAGTGCAGGTGTTGGGGCATGGGTTGGACTCGATGGTCTTGAAGGGCTCTGCCAACCTGGTGATTCTGGGATTCTGGGATTCTGGGATTCTGCGATTCTGCGATTCTGTGACTCTCTGATTCTGGGATTCTGTGATTCTGTGAATGGTAATTCTAATGGCAGAGCACCTCCAGTGATTTGGCACCACTGGGAAGGATCCTTGAGGAGTGTGCCCATGCTTCACAGGGAGTTCCCTTTTAAAAAAAAATCCCAAACAACCAAGGAAAAATTTTCCATTTTTCTGCTCTTTTTCTCCTTGCCAAAAGCATCTTCCTCCCCACCTGCTCTTCCCCTGTATCCCAAACCCTGCCCTTTCTCTGGGTCTGTTCAGCTCCTGCCCTTGCCCCGAGCTGGCAGTGAGACTCAGAGCTGCAATTTTTAGCAGTAGCTTCTTCTCTTTCCCCTCGAGCTGGGCATTATGAGCTTCAGGCTGGCTGACACAGGAATGGCTGAAAGACTTAAGCTGTCAACATAAGCTGACAAAAATGCCTTGGAAATTCCAGCAGGAAGCTGTAGCACTGAAACCCATCTGTGCCATTCGCCTCCCCATTTAGCGGATGCTCTTATGAACTTCCCAAGCCACAGGGAAAATTAACAGGCAAAGAAACACTTTAAAAGCATCACAGACCACAAAACCTCTTGGATCAGAGGCTGTGGTTCTGACCTCCAAGCAGCTCTGCACAGCCCTGGCATGGAGGATGTTGGGTGGCTTGGTGCTTTCATCTCTCCTGGGTGTATCTGAGAGGTTTAAGGTTGGGATCCCACTGCAAAATGAAGATTTTTTCCAGGTGGTGGCTGCTGGGTCTGTGCACAGGGCTGCCTTGCCTCAGGATGGAAAGCTGATATCCCTGTGCTGGCATCTGAGCTCCTCCTGTGCCCTCCAATCCTTCCCAAGAGCTGGGAATCTCCCCGTGGGGTTATTTGGGAAAGGCAGGGTGGCCTCACAGGAGCAGGCATCTGCCAGGGTCACGAACCCCAGCTGCAGCAGCCTCCTTTGGGCCTGTCCAAGCATTTCCCTGGTTTTCGAAGGATTCCCAGCCACAATGGCAGGACAGATTGTGTATTGATCCAGTCCCTCAGTCGATAGCTCCAAACCACCCCAGCCATGGCAAGCACCTTGCAAGCAGAGGGGGCTGATCCCTGTCGTGGAGAGGGGCTGGGCTGGGCTGCAGCTGTGTCAGAGGGGCAGCAAAGTCCCACGAGATCCCACGTGCCACAGATGGCCTGCATTTCCCAAATCCTCCTTGTTCAAAAATAAAGCAGCTACAAGAGTCACCTACTCCACATTCCTGCTGATGGTGGTGCTTTGGATGGGATTCTGCTGCCCAAACTCTCCTCACTCGAGCATCCAGTGAAAATAGATAGGTCAGATTAGGAGGCTGCTGGATATCCTGGTGAAGTCTGAATTCACATTAAACAAATAAATAAGGTGGGCTCGTTGTCAGAGATGCTGGCTGGAAGCAGGAGAGAGGATGTGCAGTTTGTATTTGTGAGCACAAGAGGGAGAGCAAGGAAGGAGGCGAGAGGAAGGACAGGAGCGAAGGAAGTGGCCTTGATACCTGTTTGTAAATTAGGTCAAGATTAATAATGCTTTGGGTAGTCCTGGCTCCAGGCCCAGTTTTACAGAGACATATAAAGAAATGACAAAAAAGCTGTGATTTAAAGAGTCTTCACTTCACACGTGCCAAGACCCCAATTCCTACTGACACAAACCCAACCACAGGAGCGAGGATCCGCAGGCTCTGGGCACGGCAGGTTAAGCCAAGGCTCTGGTTTAATCCTGCTTACGTCAGTCAGGAAAAGCCTTACCCAAGGAATAAAAAAAACAACAAACCAAAACCCCTGCTTGTGAAGTGACTGCTTTTATTTCACTGCTTTACAGTTTATCTGCTTAGCTCTGCCATTCCCTCTCATCGCTGTATCCAAGCAGACATGGAAATGACTGCGCCAACACTTTAACCGACTTAGGGGAAGTGAGACAAAAAAGAGAGAGAAAAACTGAATGCTGAGGTCGGTATTTTGCAAGACCAGCTCAGTGTTTGCTCCCTGGACGCAAAGTTAAGTAACTAAGCAAAAAAACCTTGCAGGAGTCGTCCAGGAAAGAGGGAGTGATGGTGAAAACAGGAGCAGTGCATGGCACGGGGCAGAGCCCCAGTCCCAGGGCAGCATTCCCGAGGCTCTGGAGGGCTGGAGAGCCTGATGAGAGGGTTTGAGAGCTATTTAGCAACACTGAATTGGGACTTGAAGCAGAATTAATTGAGCTCAAATTGCATCCTCCTAGCAATCCGCTAATCTGCTGCAGCAGGAGGATAATGACATCTTGAGAAGGCAGCTTCAGAAATGAAACTTGCCGAGCTTTAATAAAGGGGCTGCTTGAAGAGGGGATTAATACTCGCATATAAAATATTGCCATTTCAAGCCTCACGTTCATGTGGGAGTCTTTGGCTTCCAAAAGGAGGGGGGGTTCTCAAGAGAATTTGTGAGCTCCAGGCACTGGTGCACACACACACACACACACACACACGATTATGCACCCAAGCTGCTGTCATGTCCCCAAATTACTTCCCTTAAACCCTGTTTATTAGTTCTAGGCAGTTCTTAGCACGCAGGAAGTTTAATAAAAGCTCCTTTCAAACAAAGACCTCAAAATGCTCTGGAAACAGCAACAAATCAAGTGTCACATCATCCCTGGTGACATGGGGACAGCGCTGCAGCCTCTGAGGAACGAGGGGTGTGTGGCAAGTACAGCCCAGGAACAGAAGCCTCTCAGAATCCTGCACCCTCTCCCCCTTCATTTCATGTCTCCCATTTGCTGACATCTCTGTCACTGGGAAAGAGTTGAGAAACTGGGATTTTTGCTGTGATTGCAGCAGGATCCTTCTCGGAAAACGCCCTGCTTGCAGTGTCCACACTCAGCGTGGCGGTTCCAGGATGCTCAGTGAGGAAATGGGGCAGATTCCTGGAAAATGTCCCTTTCCTCATTCCATGGCTCCTGTTGGGTTCAGCTGGCTGAGAACACCGAATGCCAAGTGACTCCTGCATCCTCTCAGCAGCTTCCCCACATCCCCTCTCCTCTCCCTCTTTCCTTTCTGTTTTAATTCAATCAGACAGAACAGCAGCTCTCCACCGAGCCTTGCGCATCACCCTCAATTTGCATTTATTTACCCCGGGTATCCAGAGCAAAGCAAACAAACAGCAGCGAGCTGCTCTCTCTCTGCCGCTGTCAATAACATTGTCGCTGCCACCGAGCCAATTAGCAGCATTTGTCGGCATTCAGTAATTAGCCTGGAGCCGGGCTGAGGGCTCTGTCTTTCACCGAAGGGCTCCCAGGCTGCTGTAAAATATTTATGAATGATCTTGGATGACATCTGTTTGCTATTTTGCTGGTGATGTTCCCGGTGAGAGGCTGACCTGGGGAGCACACCCCGGCCGTGGCAGCACGGGCAGCACAGGGGCACTCGCTGGCGGAGCAGCAGGAAAATGAAATGAAATGAAATGAAATGAAATGAAATGAAATAAAATGAAATAAAATAAAATGAAGTAAAATAAAATAAAATAAAATAAAATAAAATAAATGAAATAAAATTAAATTAATAAAAAAATTAAATAAAAGGAAATTATAAATAAAATAAAATGAAATTTGAAATGAAATGGAAATGAATGAAATGAAATAAAATAAAATAAAATAAAATAAAATGAAATAAAATTAAATAAAAAATAAAATAAAATAAAAATAAAAAAAGAAAAAATGAAATAAAATAAAATAAATAAAATAAAAATAAAATAAAATGGAATAAAATGAAATGAAATGAAATAAATAAAATGAAATGAAATGAAATAAAATAAAATAAAATAAAATAAAATAAAATAAAATAAAATAAAATAAAATAAAATCTATTGGTGTTATTAGAGACCTGATGTCTGTTCAAAGGCTTCCCCCCCAGGCTTTGGTGGTCTGTCCATCAGCAGATGAGTGGCAGCTGCCCAGTTTGGGGCAGAGCTCTGCTGCCAGGATCCCCCCTGACCCTCAGCTGAGTTTCAAGGAGGGAAGGAGAGTGGTGGGAGAGGCTGGAGGGGCAGGATGATGCTCCAGGAGCTCCCAGCAGGGAGGCTGGCTGAGCACACAGAGGGGTAAAAGCCTAGAAAATCCCCCAAATTACACCGTCCCCAGTGCCAGGAGAAAACAGAGGCTGGGCTGAAGCTGCAATTGGCACAGGAACAGCAGAATCATTGTATTTATGCAATATCATGAGTCTGAGTGCAGCTCATTCCCCAGAGCTCTTGGTACCACCAGCCCTTTCTCCTGACACCCCTCGAGCCTCCAGCCCACCCTCAAAGCCCCTCTGAGGTCACCAGCAGCAATACTCATCAGGAGTAGTTAATGGCAGAGGTGATGTGCTGGGGAGGCTCTGAGGGAGGTGCTGGCTTGTCACCAGCCATCCCTGTCACCACCACGCCCTGGGGAGAAGCTTTCCTGCAGGACAAGGCCTGGCAGACCCCAGGATGATGGAGGTGTCTGAGGTAGCAGTGGAGCCCTGGTGTCAGCGGCACTGCAGGGACGCGCCAAGGGCCACCAGGTGTGTTGGTGTCACAGCCAGGACTGGGAGCAGCCCTGGGGACCTGCAGAGAGGGCAGCCCTGCACACCCAGGGCCCAGGGAACCAGGCATGGCAGTTTCCTCTGGCAATAGAAAGCCCAGGATCTTCTTTCTGTTTATCTCAACCATCATTTGCATCTCGGGGGCAGAAGGAGGTGATGGACAGTGGCAGAACCAGGATCAAGTGGAATGACCTAAGGAGAGGTGCCCACCTGGCTGTTCCTGCGACTGAATCTCCTCTGAGAGCCAGAAAACCTCTTGGTTAAAAACCTCCCTGAAGAACCTCTCACTTTTCCACCCAGAACAACAGAATTAACGATCACAGAATCACAGAATCACAGAATCACAGAATCACAGAATGAACCAGGCTGGAAAAGACCTCTGAGATCATCGAGTCCAACACCTCCTCATCAACTAAACCATGGCACTGAGTGCCACATCCAGGCTTTGTTAAACACCTCCAGGGACCCCACCCCCTCCCTGGGCCAACAATTCCAGTGCCCAACCACTCTTTCAGTGAAGAATTTTTTCCTGATGTCCAACCTAAACTTCCCCTGAGCTTTAGACCTTGACGGGCTCAGAAGCTTGTGTTGATCCCATCTCTCTGTGCTTGGTGGCTTCATCTGGTGGAAGGTTTTTGGTGACGCTTCTGGGGGGTTTTGTGTTTTGAGCACCCACCCCTGCAAGCTCTTGGAGTGTCATTCCAAAAGTCAGGAACAGAGACACACAGGGAACAAAGAGCAGAGCCCTTCCAGCAGGACCACTCCAGGTGTTTCCCAGGCTTGGCAGGAAGGACCCACCTCCTCCTCCTCCTCCCCCAGCCATTCCACGGAGCTGTTTTAATTGAAGCCAGCACAGGCACCTCCTGACATCTGTTTGCCAGCCAGGCACTTCCTCGTGGTGCCTTTGCTGGTGGTGGAGGGTGCTGCTGTTAACACTTTGCTCCAGCTGAAGCACGCAAGGATGAAAGATAAGTGGAAATGATTTTCCACTGAAGGATATCAGTAAAATGTATGAAAACTGCCAGTCTCTGGACCATCTGGCTGCCAATAATACAATATTAATAACCACAGCCAATTAAGCTGAGGCTCCCTCGGGGGGCAGGGTTTCAGTTGGGCGATGTCACAAGGATCGATGTCATCCAAGTTGTGATGCCACTGATAGCAGCTGGCCCCAGGGTGCCCAGAGAGGTGTCCAGGCACAGCCCCAGCTCTCCCAGGGAAGCTGCTGCCACCAGCAGATGCTGTGCAAGGAGTTTTGGAGGAAGAAGTGTTCAAGGTGAGCTGCAGGTGCTTTGGGAGCCCGAGCTGGGCATCAAAAGCCTCATGTTGTAAGGAAAACCACTGGGAGGTGATGGTGGACACTCTGTGAGGTGCTGGGGGGGAACTTGGATAAATCCACGGGCAAAAGGGAAGAGTTTTGCAAAACTCACTGGGACCACAGGAGCTGAAAGGGGCTCGAGTGCATCCAGAGGAGGCAACAAGGCTGGAGAGGGGCTTGGAGCACAAACCCTGTGAGGAACAACTGAGGGAGCTGGGGGTGTTCAGCCTGGAGAAAAAGAGACTCAGAGGTGACCTTGTCACTCTCTACACCTCCCTGAAGGGTGGCTGTGGTCAGGTTGGGGTTGGTCTCTTTCTCCAGGCAGTGACAGAACGAGAGGACACAGCCACGAGCTGTGCCAGGGGAAATATAGGTTGGATGTTAGGGAAAAGTTTTTTACAGAAAGAGTGGTAAAATACTGGAATTGTCTGCCCTGGGAGGTGGTGGAGTCACCTACATTCTCAGCATCTTTTGCTAGGTAATCATATTTATCAGGCTTTCCTATTTCATCTTCCCCAACAGGGCCAAGCCTTGCTTTCCCAGCCACCTCAGGCAATGTTGCCTCAATGCTGTTACTCCAAAGCAGAAGATTGGATTAGGGTTTTCTTAGCTTGCCTCGCTCTCAGCGCAGCGTTGCCAATTTGTACAAGCTTTGCGATGTTTGGGATTTTTCTTAGAGTGCCAGTTCCTGGAATAAAGCGATCACAGAAGAACCTCTTTGCTGCCTCAGCTGTAAAAGTACATTCCAGCCCCATGTTCTTACCAGAAGGGTTGAAATGGGGAAGGAAGATCCTACTTGGGGAAGTTGAAACGCCTCTTCCACCACCCAGCTTTGGGGATTAATGTCAAAGATCCTGCTTGTTTTAAGGAGTGTTCTCTGATCCCCAAGAACCAGGAACAGTCCTACTCACATTTACCTTGGAACTGCAGTCAAATTTTCTGCTTCTCCAGCAAATTCAAAGGGGAACATCATTTCTGGAGTGGTGACAGAAGATCATCAAATCAAGTGTCCTGGGAAAACGCTCTTCCCCAGGATGCTCACCCAACCTCGGTGATCTCTGCCTCAGAGACAGCCCAGTGGACAACAGCAACCACGGAACCCCAGTTCAGGAGGAGATGTTCTTTTTACACCAATTGCAAGGCTGTGGGTGGGGATGAAGGGATGTTTAATATGTTGCAATATTTCGGCACTCTTGGCCCGGGTGTTTATTGGGGCTGTTTGCAGCAACACGCAGGATGTGCTCACTGGGGAGGAATGTGGCAGGCACACAAACCCGGCACAGATGTGCAGGGGAGCACCAGGGATCTGGGCTGGCCCGTGGCAAGGGGAGCAAGTGCTCCTGCCTGCAGCAAGGGTGGAGGGAGGGCTGAGGAGAGGAGGGGAAGAGATAAACCCTCACCTGCCGGGCTCGCTCGGCTCGGCTGCATCTCACTCTAGTGCAGTGTTTTCTTCTGAGGTCTCGAAATCCCATTGCACAATATTGTAAAAATGTCATAAAATATTTTATGGCATCTCAGCACTGAAATGCTGCCAAGAGCCTTAACCCCTGCACTGCCTCCTTCCCATGGAGACCCAGCAGGTCCCCAGTCAGGAGCTGGCTCCCTTTGTTTTGGGGTTGAACTTTGAGGATGGAGGGGGTTTTGGGGGCTGAGAGGTGACAGCTGCCAGATCACTGCTCCAGTGATCTGATTTTAACTAATTTTGGCCTTCCCATGCCTCTCTCTGGGGGTTTCACCTTGATCATAATTGAATTTTGCTGCCCACCTTCACCCCCAGTGCCAGTCCTGTGAGTGTCAGTGGAAATGCAGCCAGTGCTCTGCAGCTCCCTGGGTGCATCCCACTGTCTTGTGTCATGCTGATGCCACTGATCAGCTATAAAATGACTTTTGGAGGCGTTTGGAGTCCAATCCTAAGGGTAGGGAGGTGAAGGACCAGCCCTTAAGAAGGCAGTGGTGGTGCTGAATGGACGAGCTGGAGAAGCCTCTTGCCAGCACTGGACCTTGTTTTGTCCAATGTGGGAATAAAGAGCTTTATTGACCTGCTGCACGAAGCTCTTGGGAATTTGCTGCTGGGAAGATCATTATATCAGTGTTTCTGGAGGTCATTGTGGACATGGGAGTGACATCAGACCCTTCTCAAATCTGGGAGCAAACTGGACAAGGCCAACATGAGATTCGGAGGCTCCTGTTCCTTAAAAAGACCCAGAAATAAAACCTGGCCCCTTGGAGCTTGATTGTGGAGTCCCAACCTCTGCATGAGGTTGAGTTTTCCCTCAGTCACTTGCCCTGTGATACCCAACTGTGCATCCAAAATATGAGCACCTGGTCACGCCATCCCCACCTCGACAGACTCTGCCATTAACTGGGGAAATATTTCCCATTAGCAGGAAAATTCCAGCAAGCTGGGGGGGCCAGAGGCCTCTCCTCCTGCAGATGTTGGGGCTGTGCTTGCCAGCAGTCGGATCCTGACCTGAGTTGTTGTAAATAAAGAGCAAAAATTAGCCAGCTGTTCTCAGAGGAGATTTTCATCCCTTCTTCTTACCCCTTTAATGAAAGAAATAATTACTCCACAAAAGGCTTAGGCAGAACTTATTCAGGCCCAAGGGAAATTCACCCTGCTCAGAGGTATAGACACCAATTAATTCTCACTTAAAGCCTGCTTTGAGTGGTACTACATGGCTGTAAATCTTCTTTTCTGGTGTTCATATAGAGGTGAATTTTCAACCTGCCCTGAAGGGCAAAATTAGAAACTCTTTCTTTTTTCATAGTTCTTGAGGACACAGTGCAAGCACCATCAGCTTTTCCAACCTTCCTGGGCTGTTTGGCTGTGGGTTTGAGTCACGGGCAGGAAGAGTCCTTAGAAGAGGCATTTTCTGCTGTGATGGATCTCAGGGTAGCTCTTGGTTTGCAGGCTGCATCACCAGTGCTGTTCCCACCTAAACCAGGCTGTGCTGCCTCTGCCCCCCCTCACACTGCCAGGGGGTTAATAAGGGACTATTAATGCCAATTTCCCTTGAGTTTGTGCTCAATCTCCACCCCAGAGGCTGGCTGAGATGTGCCAGAGAGGAATGTGGGGGATTTGCTTATTTGCTTCTCTATCCAAACAAAATGCTTTCCCATAAACACGGAGAAGGAAACCCCAGTTGGCTGAGCCCCTCGGAAGAAGTGCCTTCACTGGGAATGTTTACATGCAGCCTTTGAAACCTAAACTAAATCAAATTGAGACTTTGAGCAGCAGCTGCCCCAGCTGGGAGCAGCACCCGGGCTCTGCTGCAGGCCTGAGCTGGGGTTTTCATCCATTAATTTAATCAATTATATCAATAAATTAAGTACCCTGGTGGCACAGACCTTCCTGGAGGTGAGCAGGGGGAAGGCAATCACTCCTACTCTTGTTTAGTGTTCACAAGGGTCATCACAGTGTCCTCCTAGCAAACCCAGGGCAGCCAGGAGCTCATCATCTTCTCCATGGGAATCCAGGACTTTTTGGGAGCTCCTGAGTTTGCCTGGGATGCTCCTGAGTCCGGACAAAGAGTGCAAAGTGCCCTTGTCAGCCCTGGGTACCCAATGGAGGCCTCTCCTTTAAGGAGCCAGAGAGTTTGACTGGCTTCTTTCCATTTTAAACAATCTGGGGGTCGTTGCCTGCAGGCACTCTGAGCTCCATGGAGGGCTGGGCTGTAAAATGACTTTTGGAAGCAGCCTCAGTTCCCCTGATGCAGAACAGAGATAATCCCTGGAGAGAGCCCATCAGCCAGGCTGGCTGCAGAGCACAGAGTGGCTTTTATCACACCCCAAAGCCAAGTCCTTTAGGGTTGTCCTGTGCTGGGAGCTTCCATGTCTCACATTTTGTGTTAACAACCCTTCAGCTGCCCAGTGGTCACTGCAGCAGCAGGAGTGTCCTTGGCACTCTTCAGCCTCTCCCAAAATCTGTGTGCACCCAGGCTTTGGAGGAATCCACTGCCAAGCCCTGCCCAAAAGGGCTGGGAGGTTTTTTTGCTGTGACAATTCCCTGGATCAGAGCTGGACATGTTCTGTAGGACAGCACAGAAATCACCACTGATTTCCATCAACCCCTTGGTGTTGGTTTCTCCTCGAGCTCAGCTGACACAGAGCATTTGAAATACCTTTCTCCATCTTCAGGAATTTAAAAAAAATTTAACCCTACACATCAACCTTCCCACTCCTGCTCCCCTCAGACTGCCAAGGCACAACACCCTGATATTATAAGGACAGGAGATCCCTCCTGCAGGCTGGGGAAGTCCAGAGAGCCCCTACACACCTGCAAAGAAGGGGCTGAACACCACAAAAAATGGTGCAGCCAGCCCTGAGCTCCCCAGAGCTGGGGGCTGTGCCCCTCACTCTGCCAGCAGCTCCTGCATCCTCTGGATTTCACCTGAGCTACAGCTGAGTGACAGAAAAGTGCTCCAATTTCCAGCAAGGAAGGAGGCACAGGATGCCCCATTGCTGGAAACTTTCAGTGCCAGCCTGAATGGGGCTCTGAGCAAGCTGTTCTAGTGGAAACTGTCCCTGCCTGTGGCCTTTAAAGGCCCCATCCCTTTGAAGGTCCCATCCCATGGCCTTTAAAGGTCCCATCCAAACCCAGCTGTTCTGTGATTTTATGATGCACACCACAGGAAACAAGCAGTCAGAGCCACCCCAGGTGCCCCCAGTGCTGTTTGCAGCCTCAGCAGTGCCCCCACAGCTGTGCCTGCCCTTGCTGTGTCTGGGCTGGGATGCTCTGGGCACTAATGAATTACCTGCTGCAGGGTTAATTGTCTGTAACCTCTGTGGGAAGGCACTGCTGGGTGTTACTGCAAACTCCTTGGAGCTGAGGTTGCCTTTTTTTTAGAGGTGTGGGATTTGGGAGCCTATAAAGGCAAGACAGTGTACACTTAACAATCATCAGCAATGCCCAAAAGTCAGCTCTGCCTGAGCTGTGTGGCCAGGGCTGGGATGCAGAATGGGAACAGCACAGGCAGAGCCATCTCCCACCTTTTGGTGCCTGTGTCACTCTGGGCAGGTGTTCAACAACCCCCACAGCAACAGCAGCACAAATCCAGGCAAACCCAGCAGCTGCTCTGCACTGGGGCTGTGGCACAGCCTGTCCTGGCACGTCCCACACAGGCACACATGTGTTCTCCCCAGAGCACACCTGCCTGCAGCAGCAAGCACCTCTGTGGGCTCTGAATCAGCCCCAAAGAGGGAAAAACACACAGGGACAGCTGTGAGCAAGGAGGAAATAGAGGAGTGCAAAGCTCCTCCACAGCAAGCACTGATGGGGTGAGGCATTGCAGTCAGTGCCAGTTCCCATTGCTTTTTTTTTTATTTAAGGTTTATTTATGAAATGTGGGAGTGAAGGCAGAGTCCAAGATGGGATGCTCAGCACAGCTCACAGAGGTGAAAGCAGATGGTGGCAGCTAACAGGGGATGAGCAAACAGGAGTGAGGGGCACAGGAATAGAAATAAACTCCTGGCTTTTAGGAATTCATCAGAGATTCACGTAGGCACAAAAAGATGGATCTTCAAGGGGGGTTAAAGGAAAAAGCAACGCAGCTTTTATGGTCTCTTGCTGTTGACTGCTGTGGAATTGCAGTGCTTTGCACCACTCAGGTCTTTATGTGCTCTCTGGAGGTGCTGCCACAAGGAAGCAGAGCTGATCAGCCTGAGCTCAGGAATCAGAGCTGCTCTCTGGTTAAAACAGTCTGCTGCACTCTGCTCTGCCTCTGTCCCAGTCCTTGCTCACACTGCTGCTGCACCAAGGCAAAACCTGCACCCCCAATAAAGAATTGCCTCTCCTCTTGGGCCCAGCACGTGTTACAGGTGAGCAGCTCCCATCTTCCATCATGTAAAGGGAAATGATTAAAAGAGAAGTATTGGAATTCCCTCTATCTCCATCAGATATCAGATTTGGTCATTTGGAAAATTAGCAGCCAGCATAATTTGTTAATGTCACTGTTAAGTGATGAAGCTTTTTTATGTTCAACATGCCAGGCCGATTTCCTCTCCATTTCCACGTTTGTTTTTGAACTTGCTAATTTAATTAAATCTCTCCTGTTGAGGAGCCATTAAAGGTGACCAACCATGCAGGATTCCTGCTGTGGTGCACCAGATAATTAAAGAGAATGGAGGCAGACTGGGGGAGAGGAGGAGGTCCCTGTGCTGTACCAGGGGATCACCTGGGTTTATGGGATCAGGCCCTGCAGAAGGAGTTATAGGATATTTTATCACATTGCACAGGATATTCCAATTCCCTTCTGGTCCTAGGGCAATGATCTGAAAATCTACCCTGGTTCTGGCCTTAAACACATCCCCCTGCAGCATTTTGTGTAATATGTAAGAGCACCTGTGTCTCACTATATGAAAAGGGTTTTTTAGCTTTCCATCCAAAGAAAAAACCAACTGGAATGAAACAAATATAAATGTAGATCTTTTGCTTTGAGGGTCCCCTCTGTGCAAAGGCAGGGGAAAGAGAAGAGAAGGAAGGGGAGGCATCAGATTTAACCCCAGAGTGCCCTTTTCCTCTTCCCTGACTTTCTCAATCACCTGCAGCTTCAAGGCATGTTGTCAGCAGAAACCAGAAAGCTCTGAGGTTGCAAAGCCAGCCTCAGCAGCCTCACCTATTCTCTGTTTTGTAATGAGCAAAGTGCTAACCTCGTAGACAGCATTCATTCCTCCTTGTAACCCACAGCCATGAGCTTCAGGTGTGTCTTCCAGAGGGAATTGAATCCTTGGCATGGCACAGCACTGCAGGTCAGAACTGGGGAGAACTTCCCATCAAATCCCCCTGAGAGCTGACAGCTGCCTGTCTGTGTGTCTGTCTGTCCCTCAGTCCCTCAGCACTGTGCCCTGCTCCACAAGGGCTGTGCCCTCAGGATGTGGCTGGGGGATGCTCTGGGATCAGCAGAACACTGCCTGCCCATCCAGCAGCTCTCTCCAGGGAGGGGACACTGCCCTGCTGCCTTTGATGCCTGAAGGATTTTTCTGCTTTTCTCCTGAATACTTCTTACCCTGTTCCCTATATTCACAAGTATCAGCATGCACACTTGTGATGCTTTAGGTGATAGTTCAGTCTGGTTTCATGGTGTCCAGTAGGCTGGGAGACCAAACACCCCTGAAACCACGGAGAGTTAGAGACCAAACACTCTGTTTTTGTGGGCCCTCAAGGTCTCCTAGTAGGACAGATTTTGTAAACTAGAAGTGAGCCCACCCAGGCCCCTTCTTGGGCCCTCCTGGTGGATCTGCTAATGAGTAGAGTCTTTAATTGTACACTTGACTGGGGGGACGGGGCTTTTGTTCTACCTGGACAGCAGAAGCCACGGAATGGGATCCTATTAAAATCCCGAGGGAAACGACCCCAACCCTCTGACCCTGTCTGAGCCTTTATTTCCTAAGACCAGAAAAAGGCATCACCTTCCCAGCCACAACACCCACGGGCAGCTTTGATACAAGGCTCAGCTGCTGCCAGAGGAGGGAGGTGGCTGCAGACTCCTCTCCTGGCACTCTCCCACTGATGCCTGAAGGATTTTTTTGGCTTTTTCTCCTAAATACCTTTTACACAGTTCCCTATATACACAAGTATCAGCATGCACACTTGTGATGCTTTAGGTGATAACTCAGCCTGGTTTCTTGGTGTCCTGCAGGCTGGGAGAGCAAAAACCCCAGAACTGCAGAGTTAGGAGACCAAACATTCTACTGTGGTAAGAACTCAAGGTCCCCCAGCAGGACAGATTCTGTAAACTGGAAATTAGCCCAGCCCAGCCCCTTATTGGGCCCTCTTGTTAGATATGCTAATGAGCAAGGTCTTTAATTGTACACTTGACTGGGTGATAAAAGGGGTTACCTTTATATGAGGACCCTTAGGTGCACAGTTTGCCAGGTGGGAGATGCCAAAGACGCCCACCCCGCATGACCCGTGTACAATCTTTATAGATTTTGCACATTAGCATCTCTGACAATAATCCCCAATTAGAAGCACGCTTGCTGAAGCCATCCCCCATCTCTAGCACCTTCTAAACCTTCCCCTCTCAGATGAGGTCTAAGCTCTGTTTATAAAAAAACATGTCTGGAAGAGCTGGTCTCAACCTTGGTTTCTAGGGAGAACCAAGATAGGACAGGGGTGTTGGAATGTGTTTTGTCTTCCTGCCTAGGAAAATACTGAAGCTAAGGACAATAATAGACTACAGAGCTACAAATATACGTGTGAAGAGCACAGGGAATATATCAAAGAGAGGGCAAAAATCAGCATGGCATCACAGGCAAAGCCCATGTGTGTGTCATGGAAAAAGACCCCAGGTCACCCCTCTGCCTGGCAGGGAGGAGGGTGGCTGTGCCCCTGCCAGGGCAAGGCACCCTCTTTGCACCACGACTGGAGCTGGCCAAGTGTCCTCAGGAAGTGAAGAGGTATCCAAAACTGAGAATGTAAATAGATGCTTTAAAAAGCACTGGAATATACACAAGCTGCAGCAGGAATGCAGGGAGCAGCTGCTGCTCCTCTCCTTGGCTCTCTGCTCAGTGTACACAGGCACATTTTGTTGGTTGTAAATGTTTAGAGAAAACAGTTACTATTGGGTTGTTTGAGGAGCACTTTGAGTCAGCTGGGCACTTGGAGGAGGACTGTGGTGGTGATGAGCTGCACATGTACAGCTCAGGCTACCAAAGCTTCCATCCAAAGCAGCCTCAGCCCAGCTCCTTTCCCCTCACACTGGAATTTCAGCACCAGCTACAAGGAGCAAACACAAAGCAAGCTGTTAAAATGATTGCCCTCACCCCTAACAGGATGTCCCTAAGCTCTGTCTGAATTCAGTGATCATCCCACAGAGCTTGTCCAGCATCAGGGGAGAGGTCTGCTGGCCCTGCTAAGCCTTGTCCTGTTTTCAGCCCTTACACTGCTCACCCAGAGCGCACAGGGGGGCTGACAGCAAAATCTCTGCGTCCAAGCAGCCTCGGATGCTGCTGGAAAAAGCTCTTCTCTTTCCATCCCTCCCATCCTTCTCAGCCACTCAAGAATTACCAGCCAGCTCAGGATAATGCAGCAGCTTAAGGCAGTGAGTTATGGAGAAGGGAAATCATTGGGTTGATGCCCATAAGGATAATGGAGAGAGGCAGGAACATCTTTAACCCTGGCTTAGACTCCTGTGTTTCCACACTGACTTTTGTACCTTTCCTAGACACCTAACATGCCTGGAGATGGAAGAGGTCATCCCATCCAGTGCACTGAAAAGTGACTGAAGATGGGAATTGGGGCCAAAAAAAAAGCAAGAGGAAAGAGAAAAATAAAAAAAACCCCAGGAGCAGTTGCAGAGCCCAGCTGAAAACCTGAGCAGCCTTCACTGTGCAGAGAAGCAAAAGGTTCTTCACCCCTTTGGGCCCTCTGCAAAGCATTCACAGCTCACCCTGGCCCAGGCTGGAGCTCTCCTCCAGCTGGGAAAAGTCAGGCAAAGCAGAAAAAATCCCCACATCCTAATTGCAAGTGGCACCTCCTGCTGCGGGTGGTCTGCAGGCAGAGAAGTGTGACATTGTCTGGGAGCCACTGCATGGTGGGCACTGTCCCGGGCCCTGGGCCCCATCCTGCTGCTGGATAATAAGGGTTTGGTGCTGGAAAGGATGCACTGGACTGTGCAGCAATCAGCCAGGAGCTGGCTGCAATGGGCATCATTAGAGGTGCACAACTGTCTCCTGGAGAACAAAACCCCGTCTCTGCCGGCCCCAGCCCTCCCAGCACAGTTTTGGTGCTGGGCCAGGGCAGTGCAATTGTTGTTTTGATGGACACTGATTCAAAACAAGCCCTCAGTCAGTAATGAGCTTCTTCAAATCGCCTGGAACTCCATTTGTTCTCCCCTCAATTAACGCTTTCAGAGGAATAATGCAAATTCTTTCCTGATTTGGGGGACAAAGAGGGGGTGAGATGGAGATAGTGCTGAGAGAAGGTGGCTGCTTCATCAGAAGGAAGCACAAAACCTCCAGCTCTTTGTGTCCAGCCCGGCTTTGCCTCTTGGACAGTAGAACAGCTTAATGTCGACAAGTGAGTTCATAATTAACAACCTTTGAGTGTAATTAATGAGAAAAGTTATGGTGAATTCCAACCCCCCCATGCTGCTCTGTCCCAGTGCTCATCAGCCCCTGACCAGGAGTGCTGAGAGCTGCAGCTCTCCAGCCTCTGCACGGGCTCTGGGCAGGCACAGAGCTCTGTGGGGACAATTGTGACATCTCGTGACACTGTGAGGCCGTGGACGTGGCAGCAGAGGGGCCAGCGAGCTCTGACACACAACTGGGTCACAGGAGACATTTTTTTGTGCTTAGGCAAGGTCTGAAATGAGCCAAAGTTGGGTTTGCCCTGATGGTGTTCAGTCTAGAGTGAGGTAAATCTGCACATTCCCACCAAGGGCTGTTCAGAGGGTGCCCAAGGGCCACCTGCTCCCACTCATGCACCGGTGTCCCCTGTACCCCACAGCTGGGCCATCCCACTCCTTCCCTCTTCCTGGCATAGAAATTCCATCTGTTGTTTGCCCACAAGCTATGATTGTGCCAAAGCAGAGCACAACGTGCTCCAGCCCCTTTGATTTCTCATGTGACAAATATGACTTGTCATTTGAGAAGACCTGGAATTGGTGTTTTAAGTGTTCCATCCCAGAATCACAGAACCACAGCATCACAGAAACAGAGAATCACAGAATCACAGAATCCCAGAATCACAGAATCCCAGAATCACAGAATCCCAAAATCCCAGAATCCCAGAATCCCAGAATCACAGCTTCACAGCATCACAGAATCACAGAATCCCTGGAAAACCACTGAGTTCCCTGCTGGGGACAATTCCATGTCCCTGCTGGGGACAGGGGGGGGAGGTCACACTCATGGCCCTGGGTTGTGCAGGGAAATGCCAACACCTGGGTGCTGTGAATCCACCCAGCTGCGTTTGAGTGTAAAGATTCAGGAATATTTTCCTGCATGAAGTGGTCAGTGTTTATGCTGCTTTTGCACTGGATTTTTAGAAACGCAAGAAGTGCAGATATTGTGGGAAATCCCCTTTTCTGCACAACTCCTTGGCTAAGGCCAGCCCTGCCTTTCCCTGATCCTTGTCACAGACTGGGCAGGGAAATGGATCCAAGAGGTGATGGTGTCAGGGAGAGGTCAAGAAAAGTTTAAGAAGTGCTGTAATTAAGATCAGCCCATTTTTCTCTCTACCCAATCAATGAGGCTCCCTGTATGGATGGACACAAACCCATTTTCCAGGCAGGAGGCTGAGCCTGTGTGAGGAATGTGGGGCTGGATGGATCCTCCTGAACCAGGGCAGCCTCTCCATCGGCCCCCAAGAGCATCCCAAGGGACGGCAGCCAGGAAAGCCCAGGAGAGGGAAAGTGAAGGATATTCCCATTATCTGCAGGCATGTTCTGCAGACAGGATTGCTTTTTATTGTTAATTATTGTTTGGAATGTCTACCCAGAGAGAGTTGGTTATAAAGGGGAGAACGGTTCGGTTCATTATCCCTTAATTATTGAAGTGAATGATTTGGGTAAAATGGAGGAAATTGAAAACATGGAGATGATATTCCAGTCCATTAGGCAACCTTGGCTTCCTAAATCAGTATCTTTAGACTGGCAGAAATATTTTTAATTTATTGTGTCATCTGCAAACAGAGAGAACTGTGTCATTTCAGAAAGGACTTTTCAAAAGCTACACGTTTTATCCTCCTGTTCTTCTCTTCTCAACAATAATCTTCCTGTGGCTTCCACCCCTGAGCTGCTGGTTTCTGTTTTAGTTGGGGATTTAATTTAAAGAGAAAAGATCAGTCTGGCATTTTAAAGGGTTGCCTGACTGCCTGCTCAGCTGATCATTGTACCTCACCTCCCCAGGAATGGGAAACACTAAAATTCCAGCAGTATAAAAAGAAAGGGAAAGTTTCACTGTGGTTAGAAAATATTCAGTAAGAAATAACGTTACAAAAAAGATACAAACATTTGCACTGAGAATAAATTGGTATCATGAAAATGCTCCAGCTGGAGAACCCTGGAATCACAGAATCATTAAATGGTGGCACTTCCCAGCCCTTGCTGGGACCTCACTGCTGCCAGGGCCAGAGCCAGGACCAGCACCCCCACACCTCCCTGCTGCCCACCTGGGGAATGGCACTGGTGACAAACTCCATAAAGAGCTTTCCCAAGGAGTTTTCCAGAGAAAAGGAAGAGATTCAGCCACTCAGCTCCTCCACCAGGCTGCAGAACCCCCAGCAATGCCAAGGGGTTCTTCTTCCTGCAGGGTGAAGGCACCAGGCAGTCACAGACCTCCCACAGCATTTCTTTGGTGTCACCTCCTGCCCCTCTCCTCTGACCCAAGCACCCTGACCTTCCTCAGCTGCTCTCTGCAGCCCATCCCTCCTGCACTTCACAAAACTCTCCTGACCTTCAGCCTTGTAGTTCTTCACTTCTCTTTCAACTGCACTGGACTCAAAGTGGGACGTGGTGTTTTGGACCAAAACTGTTTCAGGTCTCCTTAATTTCCCAGTGTCCCTCAAACACACTAAGGAAGCAAAGAACTAATTTTCATACACCCCTGAATGAGATTGGACTGAGAATTCCCATTATATTGTGATTTTTGCCCGTGTTTAACTTGTGATCCATTTTTACACCAGACCATTTCTCAGCCCATTGCTTTTGATGTGGTGCTTGTGCATTTGTGTTCTTCTAAAATGTCGTTTTACAGTTCCCTCTGAATGTTACATTGCTGCCTTCCTAATCAGCTACAAGGCTTGTGGAGGTCGTTTTTGTTCTCATGAGGTGCTTCCAACCAAGTGTACACTGATATTACATCTTTCACTTGGTGTTTTCCTCCAGACTGCCCTCAGTTATGGGAGCATCAACCCAAACACTGTCAAAAGCCTCCTTATTCAAAAGCCATCGCTTGGCTCTCATTCCCGAGGAGGAAATGGAATTAATTTTATATGTCAGCATACATTTAGGTAAAACTGAGGGCTGTTTTTAGCCTGGGGGAGTTGTTGAGTTGCTCAGGAGGTTTTTAGCACAGAGCACAACTCCTTAAGGAGATTTACTTGACAAGACTGCAAAAGTTGTGATAACAGACTGTTGATGTACCAGTGATTTTGTCTGATGAAGATAAGATCTAAATGTGTCTTAAACAAAGATATTGGTTCTTGGTAAGACTCATCTGGCAGCAGAGTCCATCAGACTCAAACGCCAGAAAAGTTTTAAACCTCTTCACCTGCTCTCCCTCTGTAGTTGGTCCTTTCTATTCTTCTCTAAAATCACAAACAGCTTGATAATTACAAGCAAAAGCCTACACAGAGTCTACATTTCTTCCTGAGAGAGCCTAAAGTTCATCAGTTGTTTTGTCCTTTTTCCGACACTCACTTTCTTAGGTGACTTCAATAACAAAGATGAGCTTTGGACACGTTGTGACTGTGCTTGTGGTTGCCCCAAAGTGAATATTGTTGATGTTTGGTCTTATTTTCCTCTTCTCTTCTTCTCTGTTCTTCTCTCTCTCTTTCTCTTCTCTTCTCTCTCTTCTCTTCTCTTCTCTTCTCTTCTCTTCTCTTCTCTTCTCTTCTCTTCTCTTCTCTTCTCTTCTCTTCTCTTCTCTTCTCTTCTCTCCTCTCCTCTCCTCTCCTCTCCTCTCCTCTCCTCTCCTCTCCTCTTTAATAAACACCACATCCTTCTTATTTCTATTCATTGCATCTTACATGATTACCCTCAACTCTCACAAGCATTTGTGAAGGTGCTTTTTTTCACGTCTAGTCTGAGTCAAACTCAGTCTGGAGCAAGTTTTGTTACGTCTTTGGAAACCCATGAAAGATTTCTGAAAGCCAGACTTGTCCCTCATTAGCTGTATAACTGATGGATCAAACATATTGACACTGAAAATAAAAATCTGATTTTAAATGAGTGGCTGAAAATTGAAAGCATGAAAGTGCTGCCTCTCAACATCCACTTTTTATGGATGCTTTTTCCTTTTTCTTCAGACCACTGGGGTTCAAATGGCTCCTGGAGCTGGCCCTACCATCCTCCTGAGAAATTTCACTTTCAAAATAAAGCCCATTTCTTTGCAAAGACACAATGCAGCGTCCACGGGGTTTTGTTTCTGTCAACAGCAAATCGTGTGTTTCCATCTTAAAGAAGTATTTTTACAAAGTAAATTCTTAAAAAAAAAAAATATGATGGACCAGCTCCAAAAGTTGTGAAAGGACCCTCAGTTTGCCTTGTGCTTGTAAACCACTGTAAAAATATATACAGAGTTGAGACAAAGTTGACAGTTTTTCCTAACAAGTAAAGAAAACACACAGCACTCAAAGCCAGCAGCAAGAAATGCGTGAGTTGCAATAAGGTTTTGGGGCTGATCCACAGCTGGTAAATTAAAATAAAATCTTTTAAACCCACTCCTTCCCATAAGAAGGTACAGACTTTTGAGATCTATTTTTACATAGCTAAACTGGGATGATAATAATAATTTCACAACCGCTTCCCATGAAAGGTAACTGACAGTGAGTCCCCCAAAATACCTGTTCAAGTGCTGCAAGCTCCAAATTTAGGTGCAAATGACCTTCTTCTCAAAAAAAAAAAAAAAAAAAAAAGTAAAAAAAAGTGGGGGAGGTTTCTAGTGCATCTTTCAAACAATGTCAGCCTGCCAGTTTTCAGGCTCTAATTTTTTCCAGCTGCAAATCAATCATTTTATTAACTCTTCTCTAATGTCTCCCACTGAGTTATCTGGGGCTGGCAGCTCGAGGAGCTGTGAGAATAAAGTTCCTCTTGTGCACTGCCGTGATGTCACAAGCACTCACTCCTGGCTCTCCCTGATCCTCCCTCACAAAAGCCTCTTTCTTTGCTCGCAGCAATTATTCAGCTATTAAAGCACATTACATTAGGTTTCTTATTTTAAGAGTGATATCACTCCTTGCTTTAATGTCCAGCCCATGGAGCAATTTGTACTGACTTCCCCTGACACCGTGCTGCTGCTGCAGTCCCCAGGTTCTGTTCCTGCCTGCATAAAGCTGCTATTGATGGGATCTCCATGTGGGGAAGGCACAGGGGCTGGGACTGATTTCAACATGTAAATATGCAATATGATGTGCTCACTCCTCTGAAACAGCATCACCAGTCACCTCTGAGCTCTGCTTGACAAAGCTTTAAACCTTTCCTCCATGTCTCTTCATCCTGGATTCTTTAGAGGATGAAGCTCATGAGCTTTAAACCTTTCCTCCATGTCTCCAGCCTGGAATTTTTAGGGGATGAAGCTCACAAGCTTTAAACCTTTCCTCCATGTCTCTTCATCCTGGTTTCTTTAGAAGATGAAGCTCATGATCTTTAAACCTTTCCTCCACGTCTCCTCATCCTGGATTCCTTGGAGGATGAAGCTCACGAGTTTTCCTCCATGTGTGGATGTTTCCTCCCCATTTCTGGGCCATAACCTTTTCCAGACTGGACCAGGCTGTTGCTGCTCCAGGTGTGCAGCTCCCAGCAGTTCTGCAAAGCCACGTGGCTGAGCTGGAGAGGGAAATGTGCCAAGAGAAGCTCAGCCCTCCCAGCAGGGAGCTGCCATCAAAGAGAAAGTTTCTCCTGGAGCCTGCACATCCTGGTGAACCACAGCCTCTGTCCACGAAGCTGTGATGATCTGTCACTTGTCCCTCTCCAGCCCATCACCATCCAAACTGCATTCAGTGATTTCCTGTCCAGGTGGAAGCAGCAGAAAGTGAACCCTGGTCTGGTGGGGCCAGCAGAGCACTCCCTGTGATGGGCTGGAGCCCATCCACCCCCATGGAGCCACAGCAAAGCATGGCCTGAGCCCCAGTGCTCTGAGAAGCAGCTGCTGCTGCTGTCCTCACACCTTTGGGACTCTCCCTCCTCCTCCTTCCATCTGACACAATAATCTCTTGCTTTCAGCCTTCCATCAAAGCTCCTCTTCCCTGCTCCCCTTTGCTGCAGAGTGATGGGGAGTGACCCCAGCCACGGGAGCCCAGGCTCACATCAGCAGCTCCAACAGCTCCAGTTCTCCCAGTTCTAAACCAGAATGATTGCACCCTCTGCCTTCCACCCAGGAAAGGCTGATTTCAGACAACCCTTGGCTCCTGCCCTCAGTTTGGGAGCAGCACAGGGAAAGGGCTGCACAGGAGAGCTCCCTGCCTACCCCAGCAGCAGGGTCACCTCTGCCTCACCCTGAGGCTCTGGCAGCAAGATGGCAAATTAGGGCAGCCCAGAACTGCTCAGACCAACACCTCAGGGGCTGTCCCTGAGCCCTTTTTAAACCTCTGCACATCCACAGGCAGTGCCCAGCTCCTGCCTGCCCACACTCAGCTCTTTCTCTTTGTAATTAGGGAGGGAGGTCTGACAGCTTCTCCCTGCTCACACTCAGAGGGGCTGGAGGTGTTCAGCTCCAGCTCTGCTTTCCTTGCAGGTGGTCCCGTGCTCAGGAGGCTCAGGTGTATATATATTTATATATATATATATATAAAATACCTGCTATTTATAGGTCTCCTTAATTTCCCAGTCCCACTGGGTATTAACCACAGACCAAGCCAAACAGGCAGCAATCTGTTACTTCTGCTACGTCTCACTCGCAAGGTGTGGAGCTCAGAGGCCACTGAAGGACTTTCCACTGACAGCAGCAGGGTTTAAAGAGCCAGCAAGGGTTTAAAAACTGTTTGCATGGCCAGCTGCAAATGCCAAATGAAGACAGATCTGCTGATGGTTGGACACTGAATTTTGCATGGCATAACCATGGAGGAAATGCCTACCAGGTAACACAACTTCCCAGTCCCTCTCAAAAGCCTGAGCTTCTGATCTGATCAGACTGAATGGATAGGATCAGCTGATCCAATCAGTTTGTGACCAGCCTAAATGCAGCATTGCTATCTTGTCTGGCCTTAATTAAGAGTTAGCAAGATGTTATCACTGTTAACATCACTGTTCAAAGTGCAGCTCATGATGTCCAGGAATGCATCAAATGGAGGTGTCAATGTTTGAACATTACACTGAATTTTTAAGTCCCAGCAGGCTGGAAATAGCAGGAGCTGAAGAGAAATAAGCACTTTTCAGAATGTGTTTCATCCAGACCTAAACTATTTGGAGTGAATTGCTCTCTGGATAACCTTTTTCACAACTGAATGAAGGAAAATAAATGACCAATTGACTCCATTAGCTTCTGCTAAGCTGCACAGGCCAGTTTGGGTTCCAATAATGCAAAAAGGCAATTTCATACAACCATTTTTTTTCCCAGACTATCTTGGCATGCAGCAGGACAGTGAAGAGGGAGACTGAAATGTAAGGGTTTTTCAAGTATGCAGCTGAGAATCACTCATTGATTCCTGTTGTCCAGGGTTCATTCTGGATTTCAGAACTGGCAGCCATTTGTAGCTGTCCCATGACTTTTTCTTTTAACAGCAGGCATTTTCTTCATCGAGCACGGCGACAACACGAGGACTGGGAACACTCATGGTTTCATCCTGATTTGGACTGATGCCTGAAGGATTTTTCTGCTTTTCTCCTGAATATTTCTTACACTGTTCCCTATATTCACAAGTATCAGCATGCACACTTGTGATGCTTTAGGTGATAGCTCAGCCCGGTTTCATGGTGTTTATAGGGCCGGGAGACCAAACACCCCTGAAACCACGGAGAGTTAGAGACCAAACACTCTGTTTTTGTGAGCCCTCAAGGTCTCCTAGCAGGACAGATTTTGTAAACTAGAAGTGAGCCCACCCAGGCCCTTCTTGGGCCCTCCTGGTAGATCTGCTAATGAGTAGAGTCTTTAATTGTACACTCGACTGGGGGGACGGGGCTTTGGCGCCGCGTTCTACCTGGATGGCAGAAGCCATGGAATGGGATCCTATCAAAATCCCGAGGGAAACGACCCCAACCCTCTGACCCTGTCTGAGCCTTTATTTCCTAAGACCAGAAAAAGGCATCAGACTGAAAGGAAAATTAAAGCTAAAGGAGTTCCATGCAAAGGAAATCCTGCTTCTTGCAAGAGCAGCAGAGCTGAGCCCTCAGTGGGGCACAGGCAGCCACTCCCGTTTACGAGTTTGTATTTCCAAAGTGGTTGCATTTGGATGGACAATGGAAGCCAACCTCAAATCTCTTGCACAGGGAATCCCTGAGCCACACACAGAGGTGAGCCCTCCTGCTGTGGAAATTGGTGAACAAGAGTCCAATATTTCTTAAGCATCCCTATCCATGCCCACGTAATTATTATAATTATCCATGCCCTTCGTAATTATTAGCCTGACAACGTGTTTGCCATCACACCTACGGCATATACACTGCCAAGAGCTGAGCTTCTCTGTGTGGGTGTAAGGGGAATTCCCCCATCATTTTTGAGGTCCAATTCTGGATATCCACAAGTCACACACAGCTGATGCCTTTTTCTGGTCTTAGGAAATAAAGGCTCAGACAGGGTCAGAGGGTTGGGGTCGTTTCCCTCGGTATTTTAATAGGATCCCATTCCATGGCTTCTGCTGTCCAGGTAGAACACGTCGCCAAAGCCCCGTCCCCCCAGTCGAGGGTACAATTAAAGACCTTACTCATTAGCAGATCTACCAGGAGGGCCCAATAAGGGGCCTGGGTGGGCTCACTTCTAGTTTACAAAATCTGTCCTACTAGGAGACCTTGAGGGCCCACGAAAACAGAGTGTTTGGTCTCTAACTCTCCGTGGTTTCAGGGGTGTTTGGTCTCCTGGCCCCATAAACACCATGAAACCAGGCTGAACTATCACCTAAAGCATCACAAGTGTGCATGCTGATACTTGTGAATATAGGGAACAGTGTAAGAAATATTCAGAGAAGAAGCAGAAAAATCCTTCAGGCATCACAGCCCACATTGATACAGTAGTAACTCAGCACCAAAGTTGGTACTTCACTGGGTGAACATTGTCAAAATCAGCAAGTCTGGGTATTAATCATGTTGATGACCAGAGGAAACCACATTTTTCATTGAGGCCTCAACACTTTTTTCCTGCTATGATGTCCAGCTGATCTGAAAATCTGGACCTCAATCCCAAAGGTTTTTTAGCTTGCTCTGATATTCAGGTCAAGCAGAGGGGATCATGATAAGGCAAGTGATTGTCACTGGATGCTGCGTGTGGTAAGATTTTCCATTAGGTAAAAAGAAGCTAAAACATGCATTTAAATGAAATAAAATAGCTACTGTTGAAGTTCTGAGAAATCCAGGTAGTAATTTTCAGGGTGAATGCACCCCAAAATCAGCATTCTCAAGAGTACTGTTTGTCTTGGAGAAGAAGTGCTCATAAATCTATGGCCTGTGCCATTGCAAAAAAATCAGCTCATTTCAGGCTCAAACTAATTAATCAGCGCTTGTTGCCATATTAATTAGCCAAAAGTGACCTCACACACATTTGGCCTTTTCCAGCCACTTAAAGCTAATGGGAGAGAATGCACCTGAGGCAAAACCTAGGCATAAATAGACGTGAAGCCTGTTTCCAGCTGGGTAAATACAGCCCAGGCTTCCTGGTTTTGTGAAACAAACTCTGCCCCAGCCTTGCCTCTCTTTGCTTTCTGGCCTTGAGGAACATCCATGACTCTCCTTGCTTTAAACTGAGCTTTAGCAACGCGTTATTTATGCACCAGTGGCCTTGGAAAACTTTACAGCAGGGTTTTGGCCACTCATAAGGTTGTGTTTCCTTTTGGGAAGGGTTGTTCCACGGCAATAAACCACGAGCCAGGCATGCACAGCCACGGCAAAGCCACCTCCACACGGGGAATGCTGAGGGTTGGCAGCTCCTCCAGGAGCAAGGTTCCTCCTCCATACAAACCCATTGCTCTTGATGCCTTTTTGTCTGGTCTTAGAAAGCCAGACACAGTTAGGGTGTTAAAAATCTGTATATGAGGGTCCTGAGGTGCACAATTTGTCAGGTGGGAAAGGTGGAGATGCACACCCTGCATAAGGTCTGTACAATTCTTGTAGATTCTGCAAATTAGCAAATCTGCCAATAACCCCCAATTAGAGGCATTCCTGATGAAGCAACCACCCCATCTCTAGCACCTTCTAAATCCTCCCCCCTCAGATGAGGACTAAGCTCTGTTTATAAAAAATATGTCTCAAAGAGCTGGTCTCAACCTTGGTTTCTAAGGAGAACAAAGACAGCAGAGGGGTCCTGGAATTTGTTTTGTCTTTCTGGTTGGGAAAATACTGAAGTTAAGTTACAATAATAGACTACAAAGCAATAAATGTGTGAAGAGCACGGGGAATATATGAAAGAAAAAAAGGCAGAAATCAGGACGGAGTCACTCTGACACTCCAGAGTTTCCTCTCAATTGCCAGTTCATTCTAAGGTCTAGAGCTGCAAGTCCAACCTTAATAAGCTGCATTTTATCACAAGAAAAATGCCTCAAGTTCCTTTCTTTCCAGCTACACTTTAGTGGTGGTGAAGAAGGGAAAGCCAATGCCACATCACCATTTGAAAGGTCACTTACAACTACACAGCCAATTCCTGTTGGTTTTCCTGAATCAGAGGATCCTTTCCAGGCTGAAATTCAGGAACCTGGATTTCCCATTCAGAATGCTTTCTCTGGATTAGGACCTGGAGATGTGATATGTGAGTTAAGCTGCTGGTTAAGGCAAAGCACACGGAGCTCAGCAGGTCAGGGATGTCATTCCTGTAGATCTATTATTCCACATAGGTCACTATTCTATATAGGCCTGGCTTTATAGATCCCATCACTCAGTTTTATGGTCTTAGTGTGCCTAACTGTGCAGTTCTCTGACAAGAACCATGATTATCCCTATTGCCTTGAGTGAGAATCCAAGTCCTCCCCAGCAGCAGAAATTCAGCCTTTCCAGCTGGTGCCTGTGCAGGAGTCTGGACTCTACAGGACCAGCACAATCAGGGGAACAAAATACAAATACAAACCCTCTTTTCCATCACAGCCCATGATGGGGCTCCTGAAAGCAGCACAGCCACCATGGAATCCAGGGATAAAGCTGGGGTATCTCCAGCCCCTGCTCCCATCCTGCTCATTTACCAGCACATAACTCTGCAGAGTTCCTGGTCTCCAGAAAGTCTCTTGATTTTTCAAGTGGTTTTTAATGTACTGGAATATTTATCCTTCTAAAGAAGCTGCAATTCCCACTCTGAACTGTTGAAGCAAAAATACGAGTTTTCCTATTTTCTCTGAGTCTGACTCCTACAAACTTGACTCAAGAACCTCCTCAGCTGAATCAGCCCCAGCTGAAATGGCTCGCTGCTGCTCTTAAACAGCCATTAACATTTCAAAAAGCTGTTTGAAAACACCAAATCTCTCTTGAGCCACTTCCAAGAAACTTTTATGAATCATGGTTTGTATCATATCACACCATTCAGCAAGACATGGGCTGGAACAAAGGTATTAATGGGCATGACCAATCTTTAAAATATCCATGTGAGGAATAACAGTTGGAGATTGTGAAGGTTACAGCTGGGGATGCAGGGAGCCAGAGGTGAGCGTGTGGCTGCTGCTTAAAGACTGTTTCATTTTCTCCACGTCTTTTGAGCCTGCAAAGACTGAAATGTTCAGTGTAGGAAAAGGGAATTATTTTCTGAAATCGCAGTCATGCCTCTTAGAGTGGTCTTAATTCTGGAACATGAGCCTGCTATGCAGAGTAACTCAAAATAAGAACAAATGATGTGTGTCTCTCTTGGGACCATGTCAGAGCATGTTATGTTTTGAAGACAGCTTGAAAACAGTCACCAGGGCATCTGTAGGAATTCTTTAAGGATTTTTTCAAATGTGGTGAATTTAAAAGCAAGATTACCATTAACCACTTCACTCTGCTAACCCAGTTCACCTCATTATTTTGGCGCCACGAGTTGCAAAGGGAAGGCTCCTTGCATTTCACATTTCTTCCTAAATAAGCAGAGATGCCCTGCTGCTTTTGGAAAGGCTGTTGATAAATTTTAAAAATGCTCACTTTACTGTCTCTGAGACCCCATTTCTCTAACATGAATGGCAGAAGTGGGGATGAGGCATCTTCCCCAAATCATCTTCTTGGGTTTCCCTGTAACCCTGCGGGCTCTGATACCTTTTCATCATCTTCAGATTTTTTTTTGTTGAGAAGCGTCACTGAATCTTTCCAAGCAAAGGGTTCAGGCTGAAATTTAAATTCTAGCTCAACAGGGACCTGTTTGTTTAAAGGCAAGTTGTTGATTCAATATTGATAAACAAAGAGAAAGCAGGAAAGATAACCTGACAATGATGCTCAAACGAGGTCGCTGGGAGCAAATCTGGTCAGGCTCTGCTGCAAGCTAAAGATGAGCAATCATTTCAGTCTGGAACAGTGCTAAAAGACACCTCAAGGTTATTTCTTTTAAAATTGGTGAGTTGAAGTCACCACTGGTGTAAAAGGGAGGTATGAATATCTCCTTTGGAGGCAAGGATTTTGGGGAGGAGTTTCTTTTGCCCTGGAGTTTGAAGTGCCTTCACTAAAAGGTTGTTTCCTCTGCTGAGGGGTACAAAGGTGCTGATAAAATAAAACAAGGAGGAAAAACTCCCTCCAAGGGGGTTACTGTGAAGGGAGGAGAAGGGTTTATGCACACAGCTTTTCCTAGCCCTGCTCATGGTCCTGAGTTTGAAAACTTGTCCCTCAAAAGCTTGAAACCAAAAGGGAAATATAAACCAGCCAAAGATTCAGCTGCACTTTCCACTATCTCAACATTTAGAAGATTGACACACGAATTCTGAACGCTTTGAGCTGGCAGGATTAATAAAGCTGCTTTCATTGTCAGCATTTCAATGTCAGGTTCGTTGGAGCAAGGACTGGAACTGAGCGATTCTGGTTCCCAAAAGCACCCCCTGACCACTGGCCTGGAGAATCTGCCTTATGCTCACTTTCCAGCTGAGTGGGTGCTGAAATAGCCCCTGCAAGAGATCTCACAGAAGGAAGCATTGCCTTTTTCCCCAACCTGGAAAAGGAATTTGAGATAATTTTAGTGAGGAGGTCGTAGAAAAAGGGGACCTTAATTTGAAGGCCTTCAGGGGCAAGGAAAGGTGTCCATAAAAGCCCAGCCCCTCCAGGGGTGAATACATTTTTATAGGTTTTAGGAAATTAATATAATTGATAAAAAGCATCAATTAGGAGGACAAGTGGTGATGCAATTCCCCCCCAGGTCCAGCCCCTTGTCTGGAGCCCCCCTCAGCACTGGCTGTGCTTTGTTTATGGAAATGGATCTCCAAGGGTTGTTCTGGGCCTTGGTTCCCAGGAAGAACCGAGATAGGACAGGGCCTTGCACCCCCTGGGCTTGGAGCTCTGGAATTTGTTTTGTCTTTCTGCCTGGGGAAAGGCCATGGAAAAGTACTGGGAAAACAGCCACTGGTACAACAGGCTACAGAGCTACAAATGTATGTGTGAAGAGTACAGGGAACATAGGAAAGGAAAACAGGCAAAAACCCAAATGGCACCAGAAGGACCAAAGGGTCTCTCTCATATTTTGATGGAGAAACTCTCCTACAGACCAGAGCTCAAACATTCCAGCAACAGAGCATTAATTACGGATTTAATGTTGGGAAAAAGGCTGTAGCAGCAACAGTGTAAACCTGCAATTACTAAAGCGTGGAAACAAAAGGTTGCATTTCAGGCTGCAGCAAAACAAAAATGTTCTGGGCTTTCATTTTGGGGAGGGAAGAAAAAAAAGCAAACAAACAAATTACTGCAGGCTAATCACAGGCATTAAAAAATATCACTTCCTCTCTCCAGATGGAAAAGAGTGTATTTGTGCAGCCCACATTCAGAGCGTTCCTTCCCTTTGAAAGGCCATCAGAGAACTAATGAAAAACAAAAGCAAAAGCAGTGTCTGGTAGTGCCTTGAAGATCTACTGCAATCCTCAGAGAGTCTGGGACAGCAAAAATACTGTTCCTGCAGACTGCCAGACTTTTCCACCTGCATCTCCTCCATGATTTCTGCAATATGGGAAGAATGGGCCAACAGGAAGCAAAAAAAAGCTCCTTTTCAGGTCTGGGTATCCTTAAATATCTAGATGTGATTTCCAAAGACCCAAATCAGTGAATTGGGCACGTTACCCATCAATACTAGTGCAAATATCCTGCATGTTGGATGAAGTCTGTATCAGCTCCTGTCCTGAGAGCTGGTTTGAAGTTAAATCAAAATCAGGTGTAAAGTCCATTCATCACAACAGGAAACTTAACTTTAGTTTCTGGATTTGGTCCCTAGAACAGCAGGAACTGAGCCAAAACCCAAATCCCAGCTATCTCCTCATCCCATGCCTTTCCCTGCAGGACTCCTGTCCCCTCAGCTTCGGGGAAGGGGAAGGGGAAGGGGAAGGGGAAGGGGAAGGGGATCCCACTGGAAGTCACTTGCTCAGCATTCATCACTGTGCTTGTGTTTGAGCTTTTAGGGTTTAACATGAACATGACTGAAAGGAGACCTCAAACAAGGGGTCTGACCCCTTCCCTGCCACATTCTGCCTGCAATTCTGCCAGATGAAGAAAAAATGTGAAGGTGAACAACACAGATGAGTGCTAATACCCAGCTTAATGCATCCCCCTGCAGCATTCAACACAGGGTCAAGGACTCCTCTGAGAGACCGTGCTGTTGTGCAGAGTCCTTTATTACACAGACAGAGACTGAGACTGCTCCAGATCACTCTGGGACTGCTGCTGACACTGCTCCTATGGCTGCTGCTGTGGCTACTGCCATGGCCACTGCCCCATGGCCACTGCCCCATGGTCACTGCCCCATGGCCTCTGTCCCATGGCCACTGCCCCATGGCTACTGCCCCATGGCCACTGCCCCATGGCTACTGCCCTATGGTCACTGCCCTATGGCCACTGCCCCATGGCCACTCCCTTATGGCCACTGCCCCATGGCCACTGCCCCATGGCCACTGCCCCATGGCCACTGCCATGGCCACTGCCCCATGGCCACTGCCCCATGGCTACTGCCCCATGGCTACTGCCCCATGGCCACTGCCCCACGGCCACTGCCCCATGGCCACTGCCCTATGGCCACTGCCCCATGGCCACTGCCCCATGGCCACTGCCCACTGCTGTGCAGTGAAAATTCCCTTGATCCCATCCCACCCCCAGGCTGTGCCATCCCATAAACAGCAAAGATAAACAATCCCCTAGAAGGTCACAGCCTACAATCCTCTCACACAATGGGTGCAGAGGCCACAAAGCCATGATCCTCTTTGCCATGCCCATCCCTGGTGCCCTGGATGTGCTTCCTGGGCACCTCTGGGCCAGGGAAGAGGCTCCCTCTGGGCCTTTCTGCTTTTCTAGAACACACACAGTGGAACCCAATTTCTTTCAAGCCCTGGAGGACCAACAGCCCAGGCACTGAGCTCTGAAATGGTCTCACCCCCGTGCTGCACACATCCAGCTTCAATCTCCTGCTCCCTGCTCTGAAATACATAAACCATATGTTCCCCCCAGCACAAAGGTGACTTTAACACACGGTGCACACGCACAAAGCAGCTCAGTGTGCCCTGCACTATCTGCAGGGAGGTGTGCGTGTGCCAAACACATCAATCCTCCCACAAACCTCAGGGACACGGCCACTTTAACCCTTCAGTGCCCTGCAAATGGCCCTGGGACTGAAGGGCTCACATCTCTTTGTTTTGGCTCCCCTTGGTGCAGGTGCACTGCTCTGGGGTTCATCCTGATGCCCCAACAAACCTGAAAATGAAACAGCACACACTTTGGAGGTGATATTAGCACAGGGGG
The DNA here is from genome assembly GCA_034509425.1 of Eopsaltria australis. NCBI lineage: Eukaryota > Metazoa > Chordata > Aves > Passeriformes > Petroicidae > Eopsaltria > Eopsaltria australis. The sequence goes on from JAVTVJ010000523.1 coordinate 1,543,573, forward strand.
TGATGTAAAGGCTGGTTCTTATTGGAGGCCTGCAGGGGCAGATATGGAAAAATGCCCACAAAAGCCTCCCCCACCCCACAGGGGTGAATAGAGTTTTATAAGTTTAGGAAATTAGCATAATTAACAAAAAGCACCAATTAGGAGCACAAGTGGTGATGCATTTACCCCCTCCCCCCCCCCCCCTAGTTCAAGCCCTTTCTAAATTCTTCCCCCTTCAGATGGGACTGGATTTTGCTGATGAAGATGTGCCTTGAAGAGCTGGTTTTTGGCCTTGGTTCCCAGGGAGAACAAAGATAGGATAGGGACTTTGGAATATGTTTTGTCTTTCTGCCTATCAGGGCAGGAACAAGTACTGGGAAAACGAGCTACAAACAGAGCTGCAACTACAGGTGCAAAGAATACAGAGAATATATAAAAGAACAGAGACAAAAATCCCAGTCCAGGATGGGCAGTGTCCTCCTTAGTAAGGTATTAAAGCTTGTTTTGCCTTGTGCTTTTGCTTTTCAAAATCATCTTTTTGCCAATCATCTGAGCCAGGCAGGAACTGAACATTCCCACCTGCAGCCCCACAGCCACAGGTTGGGATAATACCCAGGTGATGCCTTTCTGCCCAGTGCTGCCTTTCTCCATGGATCTGCAGCCCAGACAGTGCAGCCAAAGGCTCATTCTGCATCCCAGGGGCAGGGTTTGACCTGAGCCAAGCTCCTGCAGCCCAGAGGAATCTGCCTGAGCGACCTGGATTTGTGCAAGGTGTCCCTGCCCGTGGCAGGAGGCTGGAACAAGGTGCTCCTTAAGGCCCTTTCCAACCCAAACCACTCCATGATTCCACAAAGGCCATCCTTGGGCTATTTTAAGCCAGTGCCAGTGCTGCCCACCCCATGTGATGTATGGATGATGCAGCTGAGTGTGTGTATGGGACAGAGCAGCCTCAGCTGCATCCCTTCCTGCCCCTCTGCAAGGTGGAATATCCCATTTTCACCCCTCTTAATTAAAGTGAGTAGCACACTTAAAAAGGGAAGCAAGAGGCTCTGCTCAGCAAACAATGGCCCTCTCAATTAAAAGAAAATGATCCTGGGAACCACAGAGCAGGGGAGTCAAGTGTTTCCATTCATCCTCTGCTGCCTTTTAGGCAGACTTGATTCTGCTCTCTGTCACAAGTCTCTTCTCTGTCACTCCTCCTTCTCACATCCACCCACCACAGAGATCAAACCCTGCCCAGAGCACACACCTTGACGCTCTAAACCAATCACCTGGCAAACACTTCCCAAAATTGTCCCAGCAAGGCAGAGACCCATAGCAAACAAGTCCAACAGGACAGGCTGACCATGGTTTAATGAGGCTTCTGTGCACAAAGAAGGAGTTGTTGAAACGAAACCTTTCAATGGTAAAAGCATTCCTATTCATGAGTCACTTCAGAAGGGAGAGCTGTGCACTGCTTCCCCTCTTACCTGTGGGTGCTTAATAACAGCTTTGGGTTATGAGATGAGGAGGATTTTTAAGCTTCAGCTGGTCTTTGCCAGTGTTGCAATTCTCTTGTGCAAGCTGGCAGGTTTGTTTTGCAATGGCTTCCTCGGCCAGGTATCAGGATCATCTTGCATTTAAACAAAATAACAGGTTTCTAGTCAGGTTGAACAAAAAATCCCCAGCAGGACAGGCTCAAAAGACAAGAGCCAAATGGAAATCTTGTGTTATCATCTTCCCAAAAATAGCATGAATTTTATTTTTTTTTTCCCCTCAGTTCTCAGTCACTTGGAGGCAACTCTGCTCTATTATTTAGTTAATTAATTTACTTTCTGCCCCACTAAAAGTAGAAAACCCCAAGCTGGCTGGTTTCACATGTCATGGACCCTCCACCTGCTGGGAGCTGCTGGGGCAGCAAGGCCAAAGCTGATGGGCTCACCCTGAGCTCCTGCCTCCATCCCACCCTGACCCATGCACGAGGGATCAGCTCTTGATGTAAACCCCAAAACCTGCAGGGATCTGCCATGAACTGAGGTCTGACCAAAACAAAACCTGGCTCCCAGCTCCCACAGGGCCTTTGGGAGTGATTCCCATGGCCTGTGTGATCTCTGGTGACCATCAGGATGATCAGGGTGATTTATTTGTCCTTCAGAGCACATTTTCGACATGCCAGGTGCTGAGCACGAAGAGAACAAACCAGAAAACAACAGACACTCGAAAAGCCATTAAACCTCGAGTTTGGAGTCTGAGAGGAGGTTCTGTGACATCCTTTGACACCTGCCTGGAGAAGGAAGGGGCCACATCCCCAACTTCCCTCCCAGGGCACAGAAGGCGCCACAAGGCTTTGGAGAAGTTGTTTGTCATTCTGGGAGGCAGCAGGAACCACAAAGTTTGGCAGCACCCAAAACTCCCCACCACAGCTCTGGTGGCAGCAGCACCTTTCCTTGGACATGAGGTCACTGGAGCACCAAAACTACAAAAAAAGATGCATTAAAAAGCTGGAGGAAGGTGGCAAGGGAACACAGAGCATTGCGAAGTAGAAAACAGACACACAATTCATGGAATTTGGCTCCATTTCACACAACAGACTGCTCAATGGCAGATGTCAAGTGTATTTATGGTGTGGGAACATTTCCAGCTCCTTCCTGGGGTCTTGGTAAGATCTCTGTGATCTGCCTGAGAGAAAGTGTTGCCTGGTTAGAGATGAGAGGGTTTTTTCATATTTACAACTCCAGTTTCCACCTTCCATAAATTGTTCTGTGCTGTCACAGAACACTCAAAATCCTGCTCTGCCACAAGCATAATTTTCCCCCTCTCTTCCTCTGTTTTCAAGGGAAAGCATTTCTTTATTTTAAAAAATCGAATTACAATTGACTGCAACTAATAGCAAACTCACATTAAATTAATTGGGTTATTTGGCAACAAAATCAGGAAGACAAATGGGACACACCAAGTGGAAATACTGGTATATTCCAGAGGAATATACCAAAGTGGAAAATACCAAAACACATTTTCCTTGGTATTTTCAAGGAAAACTTCCTGACGTTTCATTTGGGAACCAAGCTCTGTTTCAAAAGACACTCATGTTTAATAATTAAAAAGGAGGAAATAGAAAGAATCAAATACAGCATGCTGAGACAAACAAAATATTTTCCTGACCCACTCCCTCAAAAAGCAAACAACAAAAAAACCCAACCAACCAACCAAAAAAAAAACAAAACCAAAAGAACCCCAAAAACCCCACTGACAAAAACCCAAAAACAAACCCTTAAAAATACATATTTAAGTTTTCTTGCAGAAAACAAATTAAGACAAACTCAGAATGAATGTTGTTTTGGGAAGAGGGTGGTCCCATGAAACAAAAAGTCAGCAGTTTGCACAAACCCTGTGTCCAACATTTGCCGTAAGGGGAGTTGCTTCTGCTGGTGAGGTTTTGAGAAGCTAAAAATTGGTAGCAAACAAATAAACCAGGCAGGGATGGACCCAGCTGCCACAAACCCTGCAGGAAAAGTCAACCATAACCTCATCAGGCACCAGAGGAAGGAGAGATGGTGTCAGGACAGGGCACAGGGGCCCAAATGAAGTTGTTCACAGGAGGAAGAGAAGACCTTTGATGCCAACATTCATCACCTCCAAACTGCTCTTGTGGCTGACTGTGGCTCCAGAGTCTGGAGTGGGAGAAAATCCAGGGGAAAACCTTTCCCTGCTGTCTCAGAGCTGCTGGCAGAGCCCGTGGCAAACCAGGGATGGGCTCAGGCTGCTCAGGAGTGATTGATTTCACTCTCTGCAAGCCCAGACTTCCAGGCCACCTCACCCACCTTGGGGCTGGCAGTTCATTGTCATGCAACAGCCCCAAATCTCACTCTTTCAAACTGCAGTTCTTTATTACTCGCTGTCAAAAGGACCCTGGGCCAGCTACAATTCCTCCCACCTGCTCCCCATTCCCAGTTTTGCCTGGAAAAAAAACCCTCAGTTTGCCTGGGCAAAACTCAACCCTGGGGACAAGCCCCATCCTTTTGTCTGTGCTGGAGCAAACGGGGAGGTGGCAGCATCAGGTGGGCTCTGGAGGTCCAGGAGGTGCTGTCTGAGACCCAAACCTGTGATATTTGAATGTGAATACGAAGTGCTTCCCCCACGAGCTCCATCCAGGGATTTCCCCCCCCTCAGGCTCAGAAAACTGATGAGGGTGCAGCAAATGGGGGTCTCCCGGGGCCAATTAGCGGAGATTTGGGCAGCATCCAGGCACTGCCGGGGATCGCTGAAAAGCCGTGGATTTCCAGCTGCCTCCCCTCCTCCCTGCACCATTCATTTACCAAGGCACGCAGCGGGCACAGGTGGAGCCGGACCCCAAATCAGAGTTGTGTTTATCCAGACAGCAGGGCTCGGGCACCAACCTGCACTGTGCCTTTGCATCCCAATAAATTCCAGGCGCCACAGATCGCGGCTGGAATGCAAAGTGACAAAGGCAGGGAGCTGCCGATGCTGCAATAACCTTGTCACCTGCAAAGCTGTGCCAGGGGTGGCACCGAGGCATTGTCCCTTCCTGGGATGTGCTTTGCATTTCTTTGCCTATGCAAACCACAGGAGGAGGTGAGGAGGCTGGACCGGCTCTTCCTGCTGTGGTGGGAGCAGGGTAAAGGGGAGAAATCTGGTTTTGCTGGAGCTCTGGATTGATGGACAGAGCTTTCCTCTTCTCTGGAAAGGGAGGAATACGCTCACATAAAATACGAGCAATTGCAAAGAACAACCAGGATGTGCCTCTGGTAAATCTGATGATGCCCCACGTGCTGCCCAAAACCTCCCTGGAAAACCAGGCACTACTTTTTCCTCTGTTTTTTTCCACTTGCAGGGATGCTCAAGTGCTCCTTGTAATTCCAGAGCAGCAAATTTTTCTTCAGGAGCACGATGTTTTAAAGGTGATGGTATGTTTTTATGAGGCCAGGAGGGAAACATTTCGGCCACGACTACGAATTTGCTGTCTAGACACATATTTGACAAAAAAAGGGACACTTTAACATAACCCTTGCAGAGTGTTGAGCACAACCACTCAAAGACCCTTTTAAGCCTCATGCCCCAAAAGCCTTTCTGCCCACAAGCGCCAGCCAAAGCACACAAATTTCAGGGGCACCCCAAATCCTGCCCTCATGCCAGGCACTCCCCCCACGCATCCTGCCAGCCCAGCATGAATTAAGGGCTGGGTATGAAGCCTGCAGTTAACAGCAACACTCCCAACTTCAGACAGCTCCAAACCCTGTGGGACAGAAGGAATATCTTGAGTTTCCACACTGTAACCACTCTGTGTGTTGGAGGGAAACACTTTTCAAGGAGCAGGCAAAATGTGACCTCTTGCAGCAGTCACATCAGCCTGAAGTGCAACTTGTGCAAGGAATTTGCTGGGAACACCCATTTTGGCTGTTCAAGAGCATCTCTGCTGCCCCTTTGAATTCTGCTTGCATGGGGTCCACACGAGGTAGCAGCCCTGTCAGCTGGAGGACTCTGCACGGATAAAGACAGAAGCAAACACGCCAACCACGGACAAACATCTGCTTCATTAAGGATGTGGTTCCACTTGTCCTGCTTGGGTGCAGAGGATAATCCCATTATCAGTCATCAGCACGAAACTGAATCACCAGTCTGAGATGGGCACAGGCAGCACTGGAGCTGTCAGGGGGCAGACAGGCACGCCAGGAGCAGAGCTTTAAAGCTGCCAGACAGGTCTGAGGGTTCTTGTCTCACTGATCTCACCTGATCAAAGACACAGGACATGGCTCCTCGTGGCAGAGCTCCGGAAGCACAGCTCTCCACTGTCTCTGCACTGACCCCAGGTTTCACCAGCAGATGCACTGAGAGGGGATGGTGGATCCTGGACAATGGTGGGGTAGAGCAGCCCAGCGAGGGGAAGAGGTTTTAGGACCAAAAGGACATGTGAGAACCCCTCCAGGATGGCTGGAAGTGCTTGTTTGTCTGTCACTGCTCTCTGTAAGAGCTCCTGCTGTCTCAAGCTGGCTGGAAGCTGTTCACCTTGGCTCCTTTAGCATCTCCCCAGCCCATGGGATACAGGGGATTTGAGCTTCTACAGTCTGATTAAATAGACATCATTAACAATTGTCATCAGTTCACTTCAGATCACAGCATTAGAGACCACACGTGGAGCAGACAGCAGGCCAAACACCAAGCTAATGGAGAACTGAGGAGAACTATGGGTTACTCCAATAAATAGCAGAAAACTGGGGGTAAAAAACGTTAGAGACCAAAAATATAGTGGGTGCTAACTCCGGGAGCCTGCAAAATGTCTCTGCTGTAATATTTTCACTTGGAAAAAAAAAAAAAAAGCCCAACCAGAAAGAATTATTTTGCTTTTCATCAAGATGTCAAAATTAGTGGTGTGACTGAAGCAAGTCGTTCCCTTCCCACCCAAGGCAGCAGTAAAAGTGCCACTGCCTGAAGGGTGGCAGCATCCTGAAGGGGCTCCTTGGCCCAGCACACCCATTACAGCCGCTTTACTGGGAGGCAGCAAACGCCTGTGCTAACACCGGCCACCCCCTCGGAAGATGCCAGCTTGGGAAAGGAGTGACACCGACACTTTAGGACAAAGCCAAGCAGAGAAACGTGTCCCAGGAAGGCTCACGGAGCAAAGTGTAGGCCCCAGGAGCTCCCGGCAGCTGGCCGAGGCTCCCAGTGCCCCCAGTGGGGTCTGCTTTGCCAGAAGGAGCACGAAAGCCCCGCTGAGGCTGCAGCAGCCCCAGCCCCCGGGGCTGGCTCTAATGAAGCTGCCTGGCCCTCCTTCCCTTTCTTTTTCCTTTTCCCAGGTTGGAGCGCCCCGTCCCATCAGAGTGTACTTGAAAGAACAGGATACTCCCTTTGTACGGGCAAACAAATGAAGATTAATGTGTTAGTTGTAATTAATCTGCGATGACAGATTAGCAGAGCAGTGGCAGCGCCTTTCGCTGCTGCAGGAGCAGCGCTGATAGGACAGCTGGTGAGAGGGGACACCAAATTCAATTTGCTCCTCATTTGCATACATATGACAACCATCTGTGCTAATAGCACTGCAATGTCTCTATTAGGCTCTCTTCGAGTGTGCCAGCTCACCTAGACTCCAATTAGGCCTTTAAGAGAGAAAGCTTAAAGCATAAATATTTGCTGAGGGGAGGGCAAGAGGCTGCACGGCTCCTGCTCCTGCTGCAGCCGAGCCCTCCTCAGTCCCTGCCCAGGATGTTCTGCTGCCGTTTAGCACTTGCTGATGAGATGCGGAACTCCACCAGCCCCACGTTATCCCAAAATGCTTTAAGCCATGTGAGAAAACCCGAAAGAGCTGCAGAGGCTGGTTGAAGAGCAGTCCTGCAGCGAGGAGGAAGCCTTGCCCCATGTTCTCACCCAAATTTGGGAGCTCTGAGTCGAGCGCTGCCCCCGAGGGTGGGAGAGGCTGTTGGAAGCCGTGGACAGGAGCTGTGGGGGAGGTCACCCTGCGAGGGCTGTCCCCTGCCCGGGGTCCAGGTGACACCTCTGTCACCAGCTGCTGCCAGAGCTGCTGTTCCCGTGTGGCACCGGCTCATGCCCAGCTCCAGCCAGGAGTGTGCCACGGGCATTTGTTCCATGGCTCTTCATTTTTTTTTAAATAAAACTTCAAAGTTTATTCATTTTGAAGCTAACGAGGGCAGCAGTTAATTAATGAGTAGGCTCACATAGCCAGCTCTTCCTATTCCTCCCATCCAAGGTGAATTCTACAATTTTGAGTTTAGTTTTTGTTTTCTAGCCACAATACCTCGGCTCCCTAGAACTGAGAGCATAAACCAAACCCTAACACCAGATCTAACACTAAACTTTACTCAAAACATTAACGTGACTCTAACCATAATCATAACACTGATGCTAAACCGAGCCCTAAGCCAAAACTTACCCTAAACTTAACCAAAACCATAAACGTCACGTAACCTTACCCAAAACCTTCCATGAACCCAAAACAAACTCTAACCTAAAACGTAACTGTAACCCATAACCTAAACCAAAAATTGACCCAAACCTTAAACCTTGCAAGAACATAAACCTACCATAACCAAAAAATCACCCTAAACCTAACACTACCACTAACTCCATCCTTATTCATCACAAAATCCTAATCCCAAACCCAGACCTAAAATCATCCACAATCCTAAAACCAACCCTAACACGAAATGTAAAAAAATAATCCCAACACTAACCATAAACCCAAGCCCTACATATAACCCTAAAATTAACCCTTAAATATCTGTAAACCTAATCACTATATAATCAATATCTAAACCCTAAACCCAAACCTAACCCTTGTATAAACTTACCCCTAACCCTTAAGCCTTACATAACCAAAACCCTAATCCTGGACCTAACCCTACCCCTAATGACAACACCAACCCTTAGATAAACCTAACCCTAACCCTCATTTAACCCTAATCCTTGCATAAATGTAACCCTAACCCCCTAACCCTAACCTCCCATGGGCTGCCTCTCCTCTGCACGTGAAACCCTGGGGCTATTCTCATCCAGGAGCCCATGGCCAAAATTTTTATTGCATCTCCAAAATTCAGTACCTCCAAGGATTGCTCCCAGACCATTTTTTTGATTCCACACATGGAGTGGTCGTCAGTGAATTTAATTGCTTTTCCTCATCGGCAGTTCTATGGGAACTGTTACAGTGGGGATGCAAAATCCAGGCTGTTGGGGTTTTAGTCCTGGTACCTTCAGTGTGTGAGCAGTCCCTGGAGCTGTTTAGATTGAATCCTGACTCTGTGAGATTTAAGGATTATGATGGGACCTAGCGCTGACAAGGAAAGTGAAGATAGCAGGGCAAGTTCGATGGGTGCAGCTGAAGTCGCGGGCAGCAGGATCGTTCTCAGCTGGCACTTCCCCGGGCTCTGTTTTTGCCCGATGTTTTCAAGTTTGTAGCCGGACCCTGCGAGAGTGAAAACATTTCTTAGCGCAGAGGAATTCATGGTGTTCACACCCCTTTGGGCGCGACACAAATAGGAGTTTGTGCTTAGAAGGGGAAGGTCAGCGAAAACTTTCTGTCCTGACGAAGGTTATTTGAGAGCAGGGACGTTCCCAGCTTGGCTCTGCCCTTGGGGTGGTTTCCTTCTTTCGCGAGTCGGCAGCGCTATCGTGTGGTTGTTCTGATGAGCGCTGACAGTGCCCTGCTAAAAGCCAAGCACTTTCCCAAGCACTTTCCCGTCCCGGCACAGTTCCGTGCACCCTCATGCACTTTCAGTCTCACAAAGTTCAATTATAAGAACGTTCAACAGCTGCTCCCACACGAAATGTTCTGGAAGAAAGAGGCGGTGCTGGAATTCACTTTTCTTTTGCAGTCTGTGAACTGCAGAACCGACGAGACGATTGATCTTCCTTCCCAGCTCTGTGCAGGATCACATCCTTCCAGTATCCAAGAGCCAGGATCCACAACAGAGTTCTCACATGGATGGGACTGGGACAGGAAAGTGCTTGGCTTTCTCCTGGGCACTGTCAGAGCTCATCAGAACCACACGATAGCGCTGCCGACTTGCAAGAGAAGGAAACACACCGAGCCCAGCTCGAAACCACAAATACAGAGCCAAGCTGGAAACGTCCCTGCTCTCAAATCAGCTGTGTCACGACAGAAAGCTTTTGCTGACCCTCCCCTTCTAAGTACAAACTCTTATTTGTGCCACACCTGAAGGACAACATGAATTCATTCACGCTAAGAAATTTTTTCAATATCACCGAGTCCGGCTACAAACTTGAGGTGAACTTACTGGTTCTTCTCTGGACTCAAGAACAAAGCTTTGATGCTGACTAGAGGGTTTTAGGCATTCTAGTGGAAGCTTTGAGATGAAAAAGAGGGGTTTGGACCCAATGAAAAAGGCTCTGGGTCTTCAAACTGGGTCTGTGAGAACTAAAAATGGGCCTTTGGAAAGGAAAATGAGGGCCTTGAAGTTAGGTTTTGTGCCCTCAAAGGATGCTTCGCTGCCACAACCAAAGGCTTTTCCTCCTTAAAAGGGACCTTCAGGGGCTTATAAGCCTGGAAGAAGCTGGGAAGAGTGGAACAGAAACCCCCAGTACTCCAAGTGTGCCAGCCAAAGCTGTGACCAGGCTCAATCACAGCCCTCAGCTGGCTTTGAATCCCGTGGCTGCTGGAGCTCCTGGAAGAGGCAGGAGCTCTGCTGTCAGACAAACAGCCCTTTGTCCACAGCACCTGGTCCAGGGACTTTCAGCTGTGAGAGGTGCCCAGGCTGTGACAGCCATGGGGTTCTGTGGCCTCAAAGGGACATGACCCCATGTGTCACAGAGGGGCAGAGATATGGCACTGGTCCAGCAACTGTGACCTCACCTGCTCCAAGCTTGGCATCCTGAGGAGTGAGCCACTGAAAGCTAGCTGGGCTGAGCTGGCCTCAGGGTATCTGGGCTCCTTCCATTGTGTGCCTGCCTTTTTCCAAGCATTCTTCATCCTTGACAACAGCTACAAGCTCCACTAAAACTTTTTTGGTAGCTGAAGGTGCTTTGTGAGTCATGTCTGGGGTTTCTAGACAATTTTGTTGAGTTACAATTATTTCCTTTCCCTTCGAGTGATGGGATTGGTGCTGACCTGATCTTTTTGGAGGAGATCTTCCTCGAGCTTTGTCATCCAAAGATTTCCCCTCTGTTCCCGAGAGGAGCGATGGCTGCAAGGTGGAACAGCTCCTGTGAGTCCTGGAAATACAAGACCTCAGAGGGAAAGGAAGGTGGCCTGAGGCCCAGAAATCAGAGTGGGTTTGTTGGACTTTTGGCAGAGCACACAGGGGAACAGACAGTTTTCCAAAGCTGCTTCCCTACCAGCAGATGTCAGCAGGGTGTTGGGCTTTCCCTGATGTTTCTGAGTTGGTGACTGAGCTGTTGTCCTTGGTGCTCCTGTGGAGAGCTCAACATTTGAACGCGTTTTTAAGTAACAACATTGCCTCATCTCTTTCCAAATGTCGTTTCCCTGCAGACACTGCTGAGGGAATGGCTGTGCCACAAAGGATTGTCTGTCCCCCAGAGAAGATTTGCATGGACTGGCAGCAAAGACAGAGACCCGGAGCAGGACTCTTCAACCTGGGCAATACCTGCTACATCAACGTCATCCTGCAGTGCCTGACACACACCCCCCCTCTGGCCAACTACCTGCTCTCCTACAAGCACAGCCAGTCGTGTGAGTACTTCTAGGAACATCTTGTGAATCTCTCGGGCACATCCCAGGGATTCTCAGAACCTGGAATTAGGTTTAGGAGAACAGCAGCCCTTCTTTGTTGGCCCCATGAGCTTGTGTATTTTGAACATCACCTAAAAGATGCTTGCCCTACCAAGGTGCACTCATCTTCAGAAGAACATCTCTTTCTAGCCCCGAGTTTCTATCCCTGCAAGTTGAACTCTCTTGGCTGATTGCACAGAACACTTCTGCCCGTTCAGCCTCCCTCTGAAGTGTGCTTTCTGTGCACTAAAATGTCCTGGGCTTGTAGGGGCATTGGCAGTTTGGGAGTAAAGGAGTGGAGACTGTCCTTAGAGCTTCAAGATCTCCATTAGGTTTCCCAAGAAACCGAGATGTTTTGCTGCCCTGAGAAGCTTCTGCTCCTCCTTTCCTTGCTCCCTCCCTCCTTCCCTCTCCAGGTCAGCAGCAAGGCTTCTGCATGATGTGCACCATGGAAGCGCACGTCAGGAAGGTCCTGCGCTCCTCAGCCAGTGCCATCCTGCCCGGAGCTGTCCTCAGGGACCTCAAATGTAAGTTGTTTCAGGTGCTCCCACAGGTTTTCTTCTTTGTCTGCTCTTCTTCTAGGGGAGAACTACTAAATTCTTTCTTAGTCATAGGAGAAGAGTTTGAATATGGCAGGCAGGAAAATGCCTACGAGTTCTTACGCTGCACCCTCAATGCCATGCACAGAGCTTGTCTGAGCCACGAGTAAGCACAAGAAAATTGTAAATGTCAATGTTCCCAAACCCACTGGACTCCTTGGTGTGCTCCCATCAAGGAAGATGGACTGATGTCCAGAGCTGTCAATGCTAAACTTGGAGGAGGTAACTCTCTGCCTTGCCGTTTATTTCCAGCTTGGACGTCTCTTCACAAGAAACTACCATTGTCCATCAAATATTTGGGGGCTTTATGAAATCTAGAGGTACGTGTCCACAGCTGCTGCTTTACTTGGCTTGTCTGTGCCCTTCTGTCTGCCTGGGACAAGCAGCTGGTCCTGTGGTGACTGGCACAGGAGAACCCATGAGCACAAACCAGAACAGTCAATTGACTTCACTCAGCATCTTGATTTTCCTTCCAGTCACGTGCTTGAGCTGCCAAGCAGTTGTTGATTCCTACAAGGCCTTCCTGGATGTCTCTTTGGATATCAGAGTAAGAGGTTTGCAACTGAGCTTCAGGACATCCTAAGGCCCCTGTAGCTTTCCAGAACCAAAGCACTTGTCCATAAAACCTATACTGCGAGCACAAGGGAGCTTGGTGGTGAGTGGGAAGGGGAAGGCACAGTGTCCTCAGTGTCCTCCTGCAGAGATCATGGCACTGGTCTCCCCGTGGTGCTGGCTTTAGGCTGGACTAGCAATCATCACCCCCTCTGCACCCCTGACATGCTCTCCTCCCCCTCCCTCAATATCCTTCTGGCTCCCAGGCTGATGGGTAGGTTCAGTTTTCACTGATGCCCCTCCATGCCATTGGTAGCTGAACTGAGTGGTGGCAACACAGAGGGAGCTCTTGTTGACTCTGGGAGCCCCTGGGACATGAGGGACATGTTCAGCATCACACCCTCCTCCTGCCTCCTTCTGGGGCAGTGCTGGGTCTCCTCAGCATCAGCTGCCTGCGTCTTCTTGTCATCTCCCGGGAAGTGTTTGGGTGAGGGCATTCCTGCAGCTCCTTTCTCACTCCTCCAGGAAGCCTCATCCCTCATCACAGTTCTGGAGGACTGTGTGGCACCCAAGCAGCTGGATCACAAAGAGTGCTTCAGATGTAGCAAGTAAGATAATTCCAAACTACGTAATGACACCCAAGCGTGAGGGGCTGCACGGCACTGAACAGAAATCATCTTCTCAAGGAGGTTTATTGCACAATAACGAGACACAATGTTTTTAATATGCCTCTGAATAACCTTATAATAGCATAAGGATGTGTGAGACAGGGGAAAGGTTGCCTGGCCTTCTCGGGGGAAGATCAGGTGCATTTCAGCATCTTGGCTGTGTGCTTGGTTTCAAGGTGTAAGAAGGCTGCTGCTTCCAAGAAGGTCACAGTCCATCACGCACCCAGAGTCCTCACGCTGTGTCTGGAAAGGGCTGACCAAGGGACTGGCACAAAGATCAGCAAGGTGTGTGTGCAAGTGGAGTGCAACTTTCTCTTTCAAAAGCAGAAGATTCCCCAAAGCTCTGTCGCGAGATGCTCGTGTTGGGATTTTTGTGTTCCCTTCTGGGGAGAGGAGAATCCCCATGGAAAGACAAGCCTGGACTCTGCTCTGACAGAGCTGCTTTGGCTGAGAACTGTTTCCTGCCACCCAAACTATTACACACTGAAGGCTATTTAATGTGGTAGCTAAGGATCACGTCTGAGCCCTCTTGGCCTCTCTGCAGTTTGTGGAGTATCCCGAGTACTTGGATCTTCGTCCGTACATGTCTGACACAGCTGGAGAACCCCTCCTCTGCTCCTTGTATGCCATCGTGGTTCACAGTGGGGACACCTGTCTTGAAGGACACTTTTTGTGCTACACAAAGGTAAAGAGCAACTTCCCTCCTGACAGGGAGCAATGTGTGTCGGGAAGGACAGACTTTCCCAGCAGTGTTACTGGAGCCAAGGTTTTGGGGAGAAGGTTTCCTTCAGGGCTCAAGTGGATTTGTTTTTGAGTTCTCCTGGTTTGGCAGTTTTCTGCCTTGGGTGTTGTGGAGAAAACCTGCAGTTCCCCTCCAGAACTGGACACCTTTCTTTGCAGGCCAGCAATGGGCTGTGGTACAAGATGGACGATGAGTATGTGGATAATTGTGACATCCACACAGTTCTGGGGCAGCAAGCCTACTTGCTGTTTTATGCAAGGTAATAACCAGGATCACGTGTTCAGAAAACATTTCCTTTTCCTTTCTTGGCTGTTTGAGTGTTTCTGCCATAGGAGACAATTCCTTCCTGCATCCTTCAGTGCTGTCAATTCTGAACTACCCCACTCCAGTTCTCCTCTTTCCCTGCTGGGCTTTAGGGTGCTGCCCTGTGTAACCTGCTCCTTGTCTGCTCTCTGAAGCTGGCTATTGTAGAGAAGAGGACTTAAAGGGGGCCTCTAGGAAAGATTGAAGGGACTTCTTAACAGGGAGGGTAGTGATGGGGCAAAGGGTAATGATTTTAAAGTGAAAGAGGGGAGATTTAGATTAGATATTAGGCAGAAATCCTTCCCTGTGAGGCTGGCAAGACCCTGGCGCAGGGTGCCCAGAGCAGCTGTGGCTGCCCCATCCCTGAAAGTGTCCAAGGCCAGGTTGGACAGGGCTTGGAGCAACCTGGGATAGTGGAAGGTGTCCCTGGCCAAGGCATGGGGGTTGGAATGAGATTTCCTTCATCCAAACTCTAGGATTCTGTGAAGTAGAGGCCATAGGGGGTAAAAAGACGAGGACTTGCTCTGACACTGGCAGACCTGGTGGGAAGACCCTAGATAAATTTACCACTGGTGACCTTGGTGAATCTTCCCTCCATTGCTCCAAGGAAATGACTGAATCCCAGAGGAGACTCCAAGGAATGCCTGAAGCAGAGATAACTCTTTTTTCCTCCAGGTGCTCGGATTTGAAAATGAGAGAAATGGCAGCTTCCTCACCAGCACCACCACATGCCCACTCCATCCTCGGCCAGGGAGGGGCCAGCTGCCAGCAGGGAGGTTCCTCAGCACCACAAGATCTGCCTGGCAGGACTAAGGTGATGCACAGCCAGAGGAACCACACCAGGGAGAGGGCCCGGAGCAGATCCCCACACTGGGGCAATGATCTCTGCAGCTGGATCGTGAACAGCACCAACTACAGCAATTTAAGAAGCAGGAGGAAGAGAAGCAGTCCTTTAGGCCTTGACCGTGCTCCCAGGAATGCCACAGCTCCAGGGCCCTCCAGCAGGATCTGCCAGCAGGTGCCTGTACCAAGCCTTGCTTGGGTGCAAACCTTGCCAGCACAGAGAGAGCTGGGCAGATCCTCATGGCAGGACCACGGTCTCTGGAGCCAGGTCACGGAGATCACAAACTCTTATGGGTCAGGGAGGAGGTCTGAGCACCCCAGAGATGCACGTCAGACAAACACAGCCTGGATGATGCAGCAGCGCAGCATCTGAAATGAACAAAAACCCACCTGTTTGGAATCAACAGGAGGAAAAGCCAAAGGCAGAATTAAAGCCCCTTGCTGGCCTGTGGAGGACCAGGCCAATCAGACCTAAGTATGTTTTGTCTCAAACATTCCGACTGCTCCAACAGGAAAGGCCATTGGAGGAGACAGTCCTGCAGAGGTGGGGCTGCGCTGTGCTCAGCCAAATTCCTGCTCTGCTTTCATGCTCATGCTCACATCCCAGACGAGGGCCAAAAGAGCTGGCTGTGCATGCATGAACAAAACAGCTCAAAAAATTAGTCTGTGTCAGAGGGAGGCACCAAGTTAACTAAAAGGAAGCCAACTGGCCCCCCTGGCTCTTCTTGCTCTTCCCCTTTGGCTTCCTTTGTCTTGCAGCCCCAGCTCCAGACCATCCACACTTGAACCAAAATGGGATCTACGGACTGGAGACAAGCTTTGTTCTCTCTCTCCCTTTTCTGTCTTTATTTCTCCCCTCCATTGCTTTGTCTGGGCAGAGCATGGCTATGATATTCTAAGCATGGCTATGATACTCTAAGCATGGCTATGATGTTCTAAGCATGGCTATGATGTTCTAAGCATGGCTATGATATTCCACCCCGTGCGCTATACTGAAGTTCATTGTGGGAGTGGGGACCTTGTGCAAGTGTGTTGTGGCTTCTTAGCCAGCACTTTTGAGGAGCTTGTGGTGGGAGTTGAGAACTTATTGAAGTGTCCTGTATGAAATTAAGGGCTTGTCAACCACCACTTGTAGAAGCCTAATGTAGAATTTGAGGGCTTGTTAACCAACACCTTTTGAATGTAAATATTGGGCTCGTTGCCAGAGTTATGGCAACAATAAAACATAAAGAATTCCCTGACACATCACCCAGTGTCTTTGTTGAGCCTGATGACAATTTACAGTGAACATCATGCCTCCGACCGCTGGGTTCTGACATGGTCTTGTATGAATAATTCACAGGGTGTTCCCTCCTTCACAAGTTTTCATTCATCTGGTGGAAATAGCCACTGAGTGATGTTTGTGTGATGGGATTTTGAAAGCTGTGTCCTTGCATGTGCTCATGGAACAATCTGTTGTTTTTAAATACGGAGTTCAAGTCACTGGAAGGGACATGGGCTGGAGGGCCAGGCCCTGAGGGTGCTGCTCAGGGCACCAGCACAAGCATGGAGCCAGGAACAAACTGTGTCCCCCAAGGGTCAGAGACTGATCCTGTTTAATGCTGGGGCACAGAGAAAGCTCAGCAAGCTGGCACAGGACACCAGGAGTGGTGCTCAGGCCAGGGGACTCGCGCCACTACAGCGGTGACAAGGGCAGCTTGCCAGCCTGGATGAGGGAGGAGCAGAGGATGTGACTTGTGCAATGCCAGAGAGGAAGAAGAGGAGTGCAGGAAGCACCAGGAGTGTCCCTAGCAGGGAGCAGCTTGCACAAAGAGCAGCAGCAGACTGCCCTGACTCTCCTCCGAGTGCCACAATGAGACATTGCAGAAACTTGCACAGCTCTGCCAGTTGCTCACTCATCCACAACGAGGCTTTGACATGAAGAACAGAAGTTCCTCCAGCAGTTCCCTGCTCACCCAGGCTGGTTGTCTTCCCTGACAGCTTCATCTTTCAGCACACATCTTCCCTGCTGCTGTGCCTTCAAGATTTCTTTCTTGAAGTACGTCCCTCCTTCCTGGACCCCTTTGTTTTTAAGGGCTGTTTCCCAAGGAACTTTCCAAATCAGCTTCTTGAAAAGGCTGAAGTCTGCCCTCAGGAAGCCCAGTGTGGAAATTTTGTTGGTGCCACCCCTGGTTTCAGCAATTATTGAGAATTCTGTTATTTCATGATCATCAACCTGGAGGTTATGAGTCAAACAGTAAACTTGCCTTCAGAACCAAACCCTGCCTGAGGTGGCACTTTAATTTCTGAACAGTGTGACCAAGAAAGAAAGAACAGGGGTTTGGTTGTTTGGTTGTTTTTTTTAAACTGGGAGAAGAGCCAAATTGCCTGAAAAGAAGGCTTTGGAGAGGAAAAACCCTGCTTGGAATTCACAAAAAGAGAAGTTGCGAACTGAAACAGATTCTTTGGACACTGAGGGTTTGTAGCCTAAAAAGGGCTGATTAGGAAGGCAGAACTAAGACTTTGGGAAGGAAACATGAGGTTCAGGACCATCTCAATGTAGATTTGTAGCCTAGGCAGGATTTCTGTCTGACAAATGAGGGTTTATGACAAATGAGGCCTCTGTGCCCCAAATCCTTTGGAGGCCTCTGGCCGCTCTGGGCATCCCTTTTGGGTTTCCATCAGGCCCTTTTGTGCCTGGGTGCCCTTTTGGTGCCTCTCTGCCCCTTTGGGGTATCCCTCACTTCCCTTTGAATGTCCCCCAGGCCCCTTAGGGTGTGCCCCAGGCTCCTCCATGCCCACTTGGTTACCTCAAGCCCCCTTAGGGTACAGACCACCTCCACTCCCTCCATAGCTGCAGCCTCTCTAGCTGCCCCTCAGAGCCCCCCAGTCCTTTGGGGCCGCCTGGAGCCTCTCTTCCTCTGCCTCCCCCACGCAGGATGCCCCTGGAGTCCCCACCCTCGCTGTGGGGGAAGCAGCTCCGTACCCCACATCCCTGGGGTGTCCTGGTCCCCTTAAGGGCCCCTGGCCAGCACTGGCCCCATGCCCTGAGCCTGACAGGCATCCCCAGCTGCTCCACCATGGAGGAGACGTGAGTGCACCGGGATCCCCGGGGCTCCCCCGCCGCTGGCACCCCCTGACCCCTCTGTTCCCCCAGGGTGCCCTCGGTGGAAGCCTACGAGGCTGCCATGGTGCTGAGCGGGGTGGGGGACGCGCTGGGGTACCGGGGCAGCCGCTGGGAGTACTGCACCTCGGGCCCCCAGATCCACGCCGAGCTGGCCGAGCTGGGCGGGCTGGCAGCCATCGCCCTGGAGCCCCCCGAGTGGCCCGTCAGCGATGACACCGTGCTGCACCTGGCCACTGCCGAGGGCCTGGCCACAGGTGGGGGGACTCTGTGACACCCCACTGACACAAGGGAGGGGTCCCTGGGGCTGGCACTGGAGGGGGGTGTCCTCGTTATGTCCCCTAAGGGGTGAGGGGTCCCTGTGCTGTTCCTTGGGGTGCAGGGTGGGTGTCTGGGGTGTGCCTGGGTATCCCCTCACAGCCCTGGAGGGAGCTTTGGGGCACCTTCATCCCACTTCCCCCACCTTTTAGGGGCTTCCAGGAAGGCTTGGGGGGATGTGTATCCTTGTTTGCTCTGGGTGGGGGTGGCATGGGGAGTGTGTGTCTGTCTGTGTGGTTTTCTTCATTTATGTGCCCTTTCTTCCCATACTGGGTACTGGAGATGGGGACACGTCCTCCTCCCACTTTGGGAACCTGGCAGGGTACCCCTTTCTCACTCAATCTGGAGTGATCAAAAGGATTCCCCATTTCTCCATGAAACTTCTCCTGCTTCCCCTCCAGTTTTGGAGGGATCTGTGGGGCAGTGTTTTCTTTCCCCACATTTTTGGTGGTGGTGCAATGAGGATCTTCTTCTTCCCATTCCGTTTTGGGGGGTGCATGGGGCCTCTCCCTGCCAGCCTGGGTAACCTGGGTGGGTTTTCACCTCCCTGCACAGGCCTGGAGGGGGAACCCCTCCTGCAGGAGCTGGCTCGCCGCTATGTGGCCGCCATGGGGGACATGGAGGGACGCAAACCCGGACCCAGCAGCATCCTAGGTGAGCAGGGCCTGAGGATCCAGGGAGAGGCAGGGGGCTCAGGGAGCCTCACACCCCCATGTTCTCCCAGGCACCTCCCAGCTGCGGCCAGGGGAGCCCCAGGGCTATCGCATCCCCTTCAACCCCCGTGGCACCGGCTGTGGGGCCGCCATGCGCAGCCTGGCCATCGGCCTCAGGTGGGGACAGGAATGGAGGTACCAGAGCTGAGGGGATGGGGACAGGGATGGAGGTATCACAGCTGAGGGGATGGGGACAGGGTGGGGACAGGGATGGAGGTATCAGCTGGGGGGATGGGGATAGGGTGGGGACAGGGATGGAGGTATCAGAGCTGGAGGGATGGGGACAGAGTAGGCACAGGGATGTGGAGGTGTCAGAATGGGTGGAAGACGGGACACGGGGCATGCCATGCAGGGACACGGAGAGGGACACGGGATGGGGATAAGGGGGTGTCAGAGCTGGGGGAGTGGGGACATGAAGGCATGGGAGTAGGGTAAGAGGGACATGAGGATGTCAGAGGGAGAGGAATAGGGACACAGAGTGGGGTGGGGACATGGAGCTGGAGAGGACAAGGTCCAGGGCTTGGGAACATATGCTGCTGGAGCTGGGAGGTTGGGGACAGAGAACATGGGGACAGCAAGAGGGAAGAGGGGCACAAGTCACAGAGCAAATGAGTGGGACATGGAGGTGATGGAGCTGGGAGAATGGGGACAGCAGGGACAAGGACAATGGGACAAGGGTGGTGGTACGGGAATGGGGACGAGGCTGGAAATACAGGAGCAGGGCAGTGGGGGCTGGTCTGATGCCAGTGCAGGTACCCACACGCCTCGGAGCTGCCGACTCTGATCCGGGTGAGCGTCGAGAGCGGGCGCATGACCCACCACCACCCCACTGGTGAGTGCCAGGCAGGCAGGGGAGGGCAGGAGGGAAGAGCAGAACCCCCCTGAAGGCCCTGTCCCCACAGGGTACCTCGGAGCCCTGGCGGTGGCCCTCTTTGGGGCACTGGGAGCTCGGGGTGAGCCCCCAGAGCGCTGGGGAGCTGAGCTGCTGCGGGTCCTGCCCCTGGCATGGGACTACGTGGAGGGCACGGGGGTGGCCGTGGAGGACAATGCTGCTGCCTGGCCATTCTTTCAGGAGGCGTGGCACCGGTGAGGGGGCACTGTGAGGGTTGTGGGGGGACACTGGGAGCACAAGGCGGGGCTGGGAAGGAGACTGAGAAGGTTTCAGGGGTCCATTAATGTCTCTGGTGCCAGCCAGGCTCTCTGCCAGGCTGGCAGTGCGTCACAGCAATGTCACTGGTGCCACTGCTAACCCTGATGCCCAGTCTGTCCACAGGGCTGGCAGTGCCCATCCTGTCCTGTACCCTCATGTCCCTGCCAGAGGTGCCATCCTCGGGGACAGTGACCTCTGTGTCCCTGGGGTTCCTGGGGCGCTAGGTTTTCTTGGTGTCCCCAATGTGTCCACTGCCATGCTGCCCTCCAGGTTTCCTGATTGTCCCCAGTGTCCCCACAGCTATCTGAGGTCACAGGGGCTGCGGGAGAGCCACAGCCCAGCAACCCCCAGTGACACCAGTGTCCCCAGTGACCTCAGTATCCCCATGTCTCTGCAGGTACCTGGACTCCCGTGGGCTCCTGGAAGGTCAGGGCCCGCCGCGGGTGCCACCCCTCGCATCCCCGGCTGAACGGGACACGGAGTACCTCAGCTGGGCGCTGGAGGGGTGGCCGGGGCGCAGCGGCCACGACGCACCCATGGTGGCTTTGGAGGCGCTGCTGGCAGCCGGCGGGTGCTGGGAGGAGCTGTGTGCCCGGGCAGTGCTGCACGGCGGGGACAGCGACTCCACGGGGACAATCGCTGCCGGCTGCTGGGGGCTGCGGGCCGGGCTGGCGTCCGTGCCCCCGGGGCTGCACCGCGGCCTCGAGTACCGCGGGCGGCTCCGCGACGCTGCCCACCGGCTCCACGAGCTGGCCTGGGGGGGACGGTGAGCCCCGCGCTGTCCCTGGTGTCACCTGCTGTCCCTCTCCTGGGGGTTGCCAGGGCACAGCAGAGACCAGCACGGGGTCACACAGGGGATTGGGAGCCAGCACGGCCGAGGGTAGCCCTGGGGGACCCTTGGGTGGAGCAGGGCTCTTCAAGGTGTGCTGGGGTCCAAGGCAAGCCCCAGGGAGACCACCAGAGGTGTGGCCACTTGGCCTTTTAGTCCTGCCCAGGTGGAGACCCCAGAAGAGCCTCAGTCACCCCGCAGTAAAAAACGTCTCCTGCCGAGTCACTCTGGGTCTGGATTTGTGCTCCGCGCCTCTCGTCCTGCCTCTGCCAGTGTTTGAGGTCCAAAGTTTTATTCTTCAGATTCCACCCCAAGTTTTTAAGTGCAAACCCTTATAAAGCAACGCTCAAAAGCAAAGAAAGCAGAATCACCTTTGAATCACCAAAGCCTACACTTGGGAGACCAAATGGTCAATTTAAGGTCCAAACGGACATTTTCATGCTACAAAACCACATTTATACATTCCAAGGTCTGTGCTTTTAAAGTTCAAAGACTCATTTGGCATCATTTGGGCCCAAACTCAAGATGAAGCCTTGGTGCTGGAGCACAGGAGTCACCATGACATGGACCTGGCCTGAGCTGTGTTGCCCCACTCAGAAAGGTGAAACTTTGAACTATTTGCTCAGGGCACGGGGTGTGTTTTGAAGGCCCCAGGTTTGCTCTGGGGTACTCACAGTGCCATCAGTGTCCCCCACTGCACAGACAGGCCCAGGGACACGGTGCTGCCTGGGAAGTCCCAGGGCCAGTTTGGGGGCGTGCTGAGGAGTGCTGTATTCACTCTCCCCCCACAATGTTTTTTGGGGGACAACCTCCTGCAACGTTCTGGGAGGGAACTGGAGCCTCAGGGCTGCCCCTTCCAGCCACCGCAGGGGGAAATTTTGTTATTTGGGGGGATGCTCCCAAACACTGGGGGTGCTCGAGTGGAGTCCTGGGGCCTTTAGGGGCGCTCCCCGGCCTTCCCCCAGTCTCTCACTGGTTAATAAAAACAGGTTCGAAGTTCAGTTGCTCCGCAACTTGTCGGTGCCGTCCTTCACTGCCTCCGATTCTGCCCTCTCCCCGTATCCAGCCCAGACCTTGTGCCGCAGGTGCAGAAAGCCGCCCCGTTCCGTGTGTGCCATGGGAGCGGGACGCGGCCACGCTCACCGGCGGGCGGGGGGGGCCCTCAGGGAGCAAGAGAAGGGGCGGGGCCTGCCCCGGGGAGGCGTGGCTCCTCCGCCCCCTAGGAATGAGTGACAGCCGCGTTAACCAACGGCACCGCGAGATGGGAGGCGGGGCTTCGCCCGACAGCCAATGACAGCGGGAGGCTGGCGGGCAGCGCGGAGCAGCTAACGGCACTACGGTGATGGACAGCGCCAGCAGCCAATGAGCGGCGGGGATAGGGCGCGGCCAGCCAATTAGGCAGCGCGGGGGCGGGGTCAGTCAGTGAGGCGGGCGGACGGGCGATGGCGGGGCGGGGCGCGGCTGAGGCGCGGCGGAGCGCGGCGGGCGGTGAGCGTCCCCCGATGCGGCACGGCAGCTCCCGGTATCTGTCGCCTGAGAATAACCGCGGGCCCGGACCACCCCCAGTTCCCTTCCCTCGGTACCCCCAGAACGGGCCCCCGAAGCTCTGGGATCCCCGCGGCTCCCCAGGCAGCAGGCCCAAGCCCGTGGCTCTCCCGTTGTTCCTCCGTGTTCTCCCCGCCCCTTCAAACTGTGCCCGCCCCCAGCAGAGCCGGAGTTATCAAACGCTTTAAGGTCCCCTCTGGTTACCTCCCGCGGTGTTGCGGGCTCTCTTACCCTACGGTGAATTTTCCTGCCACTCTGCACTCACCAGCCCAGAATCCACTCTGCACTCACCTGTCCCGAGCCCTCCAGCCGGGGTCCCCTTAACCGAGGGTGCCCTCTCCGCCTGCTGGGGGTGTCCTCTGTACTCCGGGGGTGCCCCTGTCTGCCAAGGGTGCCCCTGTCTACCAAGGATCCCCTCTGTACTCTTGGGGTGCCCCTGTCTGCCAAGGGTGCCCCTGTCTCTCGAGGGTCCCCTCTGTACTCTGGGGTGCCCCTGTCTGCCAAGGGTCTCCTCTGTACTCTGGGGTGCCCCTGTCTGCCAAGGGTGCCCCTGTCTGCCAAGGATCCCCTCTGTACTCCTGGGGTGCCCCTGTCTCCCGAGGGTCCCCTCTGTACTCTGGGGTGCCCCTGTCTGCCCAGGGTCCCTCTGCCCACAGAGCCCCTGGCGCCATGGCGGAGCCGCGGTACCTGCAGGCCGAGTGCGCCTTCCGGCCCGGGGCATACACGGTGCGGGTGACCCTGAGCCGCACTGCCCTGCGGGTGGAGGTGGAGGCTCACGGCACCAACGACATGTGGAGGGCCGAGTTCGATGCCAACTGTGAGTGCTGGAGGGAGCCTGGGGGGCTGAGGGGGTGTCCCATGGCTGCCGCTGACTGAAATACCCCCCTCCCTGCAGTCATCGAGGACCTGACCCGCAAAACGGGGAATTTCAAGCAGTTTGGCATCTTCTGCAGCATGCTGGAGTCGGCACTGATGAAGGTGTGGCCGTGCCGCTCCCCCACACGGTGTTTTGGGGGTACCTGGGGTGGGGTGTGTGTCCCACCGAGCCTTCCTGCTTTTCAAACTTCCTGCAGAGTAGCGACTCCGTCAGCCTGGAGCTCCTCACCTTCACCGACTTGGAGACCCTGCACAGCCGCAAAGTGGGGACAACTGCCCGGCCTCCCCCTTCCACCTCTTCCCCCCTCAACACCAAGCGCTACCTCATCCTTGTCTACTCTGTGGAGTTCGATAGGTGAGAGGGGACACCAGGCAGGGGTCACAGGGAGGTGACTCCAGCCTCACCTCCTGCATGTGTTCCCCTCCAGGATCCATTACCCGCTGCCGCTGCCCTACGCAGGGCGGCCGGACCTTGTGGCGCTGGTGCGGGAGCTGCAGGAGCAGCTGGCGCAGCTCCGGTCCCGGCGCCTGGAGGAGACCCAGCACCTGCGGGATGCGTGAGTGGGGCCGCTGACATCCGGAAGGGTTTGGGGGTTCCTGTCTCACAGGGTGAGGAAGGAACAACCCCCAGACCTCCCCCTGCCATCCCCCCAGGCTGTGGCAGGCACTGGAGGAGAAGCGGGCGGCAGAGGCCCGGCACCAGCGCGAGTACCGGCAGCTGGCTGCAGAGGTGGGCTGGGAGGGGGTGGGAAGGGTGGGAGCTGCTCTGGGTAGGGTCAGGGGCTGCCAGATGCACAGCGAACCTTTTTTCCCCCTCACAGCTGGCCCAGGCAAAGGCGTTGGAGCAGAGGCTGCAGCAGCGGGTGAAGAACCTGACAGC
Source organism: Eopsaltria australis (assembly GCA_034509425.1). Classification (NCBI taxonomy): domain Eukaryota; kingdom Metazoa; phylum Chordata; class Aves; order Passeriformes; family Petroicidae; genus Eopsaltria; species Eopsaltria australis. Next base: position 1,567,867 of record JAVTVJ010000523.1, read on the forward strand.
TGAACTGGCCTCCTACAGGAGGAGGTGAGACCGGGGTGGACCCTGCAGGAGGCCTCTCATGACCATGGGGTGTCGCCCTGTCCCCCCCCTTACGGCACTGGTCCTCTTGGCAGCCGCCAGAAATCTGTCAGCCCAGCCCCACGCCCCCAGGAGCGACGCTCAGCATCCCTGGAGAGCCACAGGAGCAGCCGGGGCCACCCCTCGCCGCGGTCCGTGTCATCTGCAGGTGTGGGACACTTGGGGACACGCCCAGGAGCAGAGACAGGGCACGGCTCACCTGCTCCTCACCCTGACCCTTCCTCTACTCCCCCTGCCAGGCTCCCGCCCACCACGCTTTGACCCCACTGCCTTTGTCAAGGCCCGGCAGCGCCGGCAGAAGGAGGCTGAGCTCAGAAAGTAAGCGGTGGTGACTGAGCTTGTCACCATCCCTCCCTGGCACTTGGGATTGTCCTTCCCCCCCGCCACGTCCCCCTTTATCCCATCTCCCTTGGGTGCAGCCAGCAGCGTGGAGTGGCTTCTGGCAGCCCCAGCCCGGCAAGGAGCCACAGGCGCAGCTCGTCGGGTGAGTGGGGAGCATGAAGAGGGCTGGGGATGCAGCCACTGGGGGCTGGGGCTCCTTCCTTGACTTCCCCCATCCCCATCTCTCCCTGCAGCCGACAGCTCCCGGAGCTGGCGTGTGGGAGGGAGCTCTGGCAGCAGAGCCAGTGAGCGCCCCGAGCCCGTGCCCTGCAGGTAATGTGGGGTGGGGCAGGATGCTTGGGCGTCCCCTCCAGCAGCCTCTAACCCCCCCGCCTCGGGCAGGGACAGGAGAGCGACCCGCACACGGAGACCCCTGAGCACCTCGTCCTTCAATGGCCCCTGTCCGGTGAGTGGCTGCCCCTCGGGGGTTCCCCCACCGTCCTTCATTCCCAAGCACGGTGGCCAGGAGGTCACTGGTGACCCCAGCCTCCTCCCCAGGTACCTCACCCAGCTGCCAGCCACAAGCTGCCAGGATACAGGACTGGTGGCAAGCGCCCTGGTAAAGGTGAGGCCCCATCTGAGCCCCCAGATATTTGAGGGATACCCCAATCCAGGCCTTTGTTAACCCTTTTTTCCTGCACTGGCCTCCCCAGAGAACCGCTCCAAGGAGCCCTCGGCGGAACTGGCTGAGATCGATGCCCGGCTGCAGGCTCTGCAGGAGTACATGGACAGCCTCAACACCCGCATGTGACCCCCTCCAGGGACACACCCCTGCTCCCTGTGTCCTCAGGGGGTGACAGTGCTGGTGTGGCACAAGTGTCCCCCCAAATAAACCCTTGTGTAGCCCTAGAGTGTGTCCTTCTTGGGATGGGGGTGGTGTCCCCCGGGAGGGACACAGTGTTGGGGCTGGGGGCACCAGGGACATCACAAGAGGGTGACACTACCAGTGCTTGGGGACATACGGGATACAGCCCAGGCCACCAGTCTTGTCCCCTGGACTACCAGTGAATGCAAAGGCCACTGTAATGTGACACCAGCACACATGTCACCCTACCCTGTCCCTGCACCCTAGGGTGTCCCTGTCCCCCCTCCTACAACAGTATTGTCCTCAGTGCTGGTCAAGCTCCCCACTATGACTCTGACACCACCACGGCTTTATTCAGTTCTGTGTCACATAAAGCAGTGGCATTTGGGGACAGTGTGACGAGCCAGCACCAGGCTGCAGTTCAGGGATGGTGGCAGCTTGCCAGGGTACCAGCAGTGATGATGTCACCAGAGCATGGAGGTCCTGGGCCACCAGGCCAGAGGTCTCTGTGCCAAAGCCACTGTTCGGTGCCACTGGTGAGGTGCCAGTGGCTGCACTGGTGATGATGCCACCGTGGTGAGGAGGTCTTCAGGGTCAGCATGGGGCTGCAAACATGAATCCATGCCACCACAAATGCACTGTGCTGATGATCCTGATGGTGATGAGCCTGCCATGGCAGAGGTGGCACTGGCTATGCCAACAGGACAGCAGCGATGCTGGCAGCTGCCTGCAGATGTCTGCCAGGTGTTGGTGCCACAGCAGGGACGATGAATGGTGCTCCATCCCGGTGCATGTCAGAGCTGCCCGCGGATGTCAGGCAGCAGGTGACAGGCTGTGACGATGTCGATGGTGTCAGCCACGGCGCGGAGGTCACGGCGGGCCAGGCGCAGGCAGTGGGCGGCAGCGGCGGCGGTCACCTGTGCCCGGCCCAGGGCCCCCCCCAGCCCCCCGAGGCTCCGGGCGGCGCTGCCGTAGCTCTGCCGAAGGGCGCTGCCCACCGCCCCCCGCAGCCGCCCCGTCCCCTCCCGCAGCCGCTGCTGCAGCAGCGAAGGGCCGCCCCCCCACACCGCCGCCGGCTCCTCCGCCAGCACCGGCGGCGTCTTCGGCCTCTGCTCCTCCTCCTCCTCGTCGGTCTCGGAGGCTTCGCCCGGCACCTTCAGCCCGGCTCCGGGGGCCTCCCCTGTCGTCGCCACCAGCAGCTCCGGCTCCGAGTCGCTCTCGGAGGCTTCGCCCGGCACCACCCGGGGCGGGTGGGGGGCGGCCATGGCCTGGACGGGAACAGGGGGTGGGTCAGGGTGGGGGCGCTCCGGGCTTATCCCTGCGGAACCCCTCCTGTGCTCAGACCCCTCTAACCCGTGCGGCCCCGCAGTGATCCCGGGGGCTCCCGCAGCCCCACGGCCCCGGCAGTGCCCCTCGATCCCCACCCCTGCTCCCCGATCCCCTCACCGGCTCTCCCCGATCCCCTCACCGGCTCTCCCCTGCCCCTCACCGGCTCTCCCCGATCCCCTCACCGGCTCTCCCCTGCCCCTCACCGGCTCTCCCCGATCCCCTCACCGGCTCTCCCCGATCCCCTCACCGGCTCTCCCCGATCCCCTCACCGGTTCCCCCTGCCCTCACCGGCTCTTCCCCGCCCCTCACCGGCTCTCCCCGATCCCCTCACCGGCTCTCTCCCCGATCCCCTCACCGGCTCTCCCCTGCCCCTCACCGGCTCTCCCCTGCCCCTCACCGGCCTCCGCCTCCCCGCGGTCCCAGGGCCGCTCCCGCCTCCCGCGGGTCACATGACGCGCTGCGCACGTGACCGCACCCGGAAGTGGCGGTGCCCAGCATGGCGGCCCGGGAGCTGCTGCCGGTTCGGTTTTTTGGCTATGATTCCCCCTGGGAATTTGTCCTTAAACACCCGGGAGGCGACAGAGCCGACAGCTGTTTGATGGCACTTCAGTACACAAGCCCTCCGTCCCCCTGTGTAAGGAATGCAGCAGGGAGTTATGCCCTGAGAAGAGCCAGAACCAGGGTGCGGATGGGACGGGAGTCGTGGCAGTGAGGAGGAGACCCGAGGCAGCCGAGCCCTGTGTGACCAGTCTGATGGCTTTCAGACAGGGAGGACTGGCCAGTGCCACTGCCTGGGCTGCTGTACCTGCTTTGGCATGGCAAAGCACACACACACACGGCATCCTCATCTCCAGCTGGGGCAGGGCAGGGCCTGCAGGAACCCACGGGGGCTGGGGAAGGGCCGTGGTGGCTGCAGGGCACCGAGGCTGCGCTGATCTGAGGGGTCTGGGGCTTTGGGGGAAGGTGTAGAGGCCCCTCATATCATACAAGGATTAGCACTAGTGTTTGCACAGGAAAACACAATCACAGAATGATTCTATGGGTGCTTTAGTGAAGGGCCCTGGGAGCCAGGGGTCGGGTCAGACCTCAAATCAGGTTCTGCCTTGGGTCCGAAAAATGGTGACATTGATACTACAACCAGCCTGTGATCATCAGTTAATCATTAATTCAATGCTACTCTCTTGGCTCCATTGTTTTCACTCAAGCAGGAGTTTCAGCTCGATACCATTGCTATTGCATGTCTTGCTTTTACCCAAACAGAAGTTTCAGTATCCCTTTCCTGCTCCCCTCCAAGCAATCATCTCATTAATCTTGTCCTAAGCAATCGTTACAGAAAAGCACACAAGAATGGTTCCCATAACTACACTTTAACCTAACGAAGACAACACCTCAGGCCTACCTTAAGGCCTACAAGGCTGATCGTCCCCACAACCTAAAACTACGACAAACCCCAAATCATTTTGACCCCTATGCTATCACTAGGACTGGGACCAGGCCCATGGTGGTGAACATGTGCAGCACCAGGGCTAAGACTGGGACCAGGATCAGTACCAGGACAGGACCACAGCTGGGGCTGGGACAAGGGCCACAGGGGCACCACAATCAGGGCCATGTGTGGGACCAGCACCAACGTGGTGAACACATCCAGACCCAGGACTGGGACTGGGAACAAGACCAGAACCAGGCCCAGGAGGGGCACTGCATCCACACCAAGAATGGTTGTGGACCAGGACCACTTGGAGAGACCTTCTGTGCTGGAAGGGCCTGGCCCTGGTGATGTGGGGTTGTGCAGCAGCTCTGCCTGCTGCAGGCACGTGTTGATGTGCAGGACCACCTCCCCCAGCTGCTGTGTGGCACCTGCACCCCTCTAGCACCCAGCCCTGGGCTCCCAGCACCCCAAATCCCACAGGAGCCTCACCTGCCACACACTCTGAGCCCCTAACAGCACCCCACATCCCACACCCAGCACCCTTAGCCTGCCCCACAAAGAGAACATCAAAGAACATCCATCCATGCTTTGGTACACCACTTTTGGGCAATGTGAAATAATGCAGATTTTGCTGCTGCTCTCAAGCAGCCACCTGGGTTGAGGATTGCAAGGAGATAAGCACTAGATCTCCATCAGGTTTCAGGTTTGGACACACACTGTCCAGCTCTGGCATCATTGAGACAGTTCCTGGAGCTGAGGGTACAGAGAGTTTCAAAGGGAGAAAGCCTCACTTCTGTTCAAGTTTCTCTGTAGATAATTTACCCTTTTTGTGGGAACCGCCCACAATTTTTAAATCTCCCTGTTGCACTGGTGTTCCCAGCAGTGCTCTGAAGGTGGCAGTGCACAATGCATTTCTCTGGGATTTCACCAGGCTGAGATGGGCTCGGACCAGCCTGGTGAAGTGGGAGGTGTCCCTGTCCGTGGCACGGGAGTGGAACAGGATGAGGATTAAGGTTCCTTCCAAGCCGAACCATTCTGTGATTCTGTGAACAGGTAATGTCTATTCTGTGAACAGGAAATGTGAAATAGATGTAAATGTAAAAATGTAAAATGTAGATCACCTTCCTTAAGTTGGAATTGTCCTGAAATCGCTGGGAAAGAGACAGATCTGTCTTGCAGACAGCAGGAGTGGGATTATGCAGCCCCTGGGAGCACAGGGTGCCAGCCTGCTGTGTTTTCCAGCACTCAGCTCCTGCAGCAGCTCTGTGTGAGGCACTGACTCCCCCAGCCAGCTCTGAGACCTTCTCCTGACACCTTCATACACCATTCATGTTGCTGAACTGGGAATATTTCCAGTGGCAACTCCTTTGTTCTTGGCTTTGAAGTCCTGTTGTTGTGGCACTTACACAAATGTTTTGATGTGTGAAGTCACCTTGGGGGCAAACCACAAGAAATGGAGATGTTCTGAACATCTGCAGCCAAACACAAGGCAGAAGGAGAGGTGGTTCTTTGCACAGGTGAACTGAGAGTAAAGCAAGAGGTTTTCTGTGCCTGCCCAGGCTGTTGGGCTGCAGAGGTCAGGCATGCAGAGCTCACTGTGCTAAATTTACTCTGGCAGTGCCTCTGTCACCAGGCCATACATAGCCACTGTCATTCAGCCTCAGCAAATCAGTGCTCTGGGGAACTGCTGAAGGGTCTTAATTAAACCCATAATGCAAAGGTTTACAAAAATGCAATAGAATGCTCTGGCTGTGTCTGGAGTCTTCATAGCCATGGTAAGTGATTGCATTTTCTCTTTCTTTTAGCAGAGATTTCTGTTGAGAGTTTTATCTGCAATTTGGATTAAAACTTCTTCCCTGTTTTCTGATAATAGCAATATAATTAAAAGTTCTGTGTTTATTTTATGTTTTGCCTCAAGGCATAATAGAATATACATACATGTATAGATATATATATGGATATTTTATTATGTTCTTGCCAACATACAGTCATTTTGCATAAAAAGAATCCAAACTTGCCTAGATCATACAAAGATGAAGAAAACAAAGAAACAATATTACCCTGTTTAATAAAAACAATATTACACCATTGATTGCTAAACAATCTTCCTTCTGTTTCAAATTGCTGCTTTGGCATGCTGATCACTGGATTTTCTATATATGAAAATATTGGTTTTTAAGATAAGAATAATTGAAAATAATGAATGTGTATTGTGATTGCTGTACTCTCACTTGGCCTTTTGTTTCCCACAGCCATGGGTATCTTTTCTATACTTGCCCTGCCATTGCTCCTCTTAGGGATCAGTGGAATTATTTATATTTACCAGTCAGTCAGGTGGCTGCTGTCCAAGTCAGCCGTGCAGAACAAGGTGGTGGTGATCACTGATGCCATCTCTGGACTGGGCAAGGGTGAGTTGTCTCATTTCTTCTCAGTGTCAGAGAACAGACACAGCCAGGGGGTGACCCTCTGGGTGATAGAACATGCACACACTGCCTTGGATGTGTTCATTGCTGGCTGGATGAAGCAGAAGTTAATAAATATATTTATAAACAAACGCCGTGATTTTGAAATGTGTATTTTTAGGCTCAGCCACAGGAGCTGTTGGTAAGCTTGTAGGAGCTTTGTATTTATTTAATTCAATAGAGTGAGAGGTTTTATAAGAACACTGAGAGCTATTTTTAGCTTGTTGCTACTGTAAGATCTCATTCACAGGCTGTCAGTGCAGGGTGGCTGCATGAACAGGTGTCACCTTACCCTTCACATGTTCCTTTTGAGCCCTGAGAGGCTTCAACAGTTCCTGCTTCTTGTGAACAGCAATGCTCACCCCTGTGTCCCTGTTTGCATCTCCTCCCCCTCTGTCACCTGTGTTAATCCTCTTCCCTTGGCATCCTCCAGTACTTCCAGCTGGGCTCTGTGCAATGGTGACTGCAGAGGACAAGGGGGGAATGCAAGAATTGATCTGTTTAAAGAGCTGATGGCCTGGGTGGTCAGCCACTTAACATCTATGGTGCAGAGGAGGTCACAAAGGTGACCAGAAGGCTCTACTATAGAGACAGGCTGGCAGACTGAGATTGTTCATCCCAGAGAAGGGAAGGCTCTGGCAAGACCCTAGAGCCACTTCCAGTGCCTGAAGGGGCTCCAAGAGAGCCAGAAAGGGACTTTGGGACAAGGGATGGAGGGACAGGACACAGGGAATGGCTTCCCACTGCCAGGGGGCAGGGATGGATGGGATATTGGGGGAAATCCTTCCCTGTGAGGGTGGGCAGGCCCTGGCACAGGGTGCCCAGAGAAGCTGTGGCTGCCCCTGGATCCCTGGCAGTGCCCAAGGCCAGGTTGGACACTGGGGCTTGGAGCCACCTGGGACATTGGAAGGTGTCCCTGCCCATGGCAGGGGTGGCACTGAGCAGGCTCCCCATGGAATGGGCATGGACTGAGGGCTGTGAGAGCTCAAGAAGCTTTTGGACAAACCCCTTGGGCACAGGGAGGGACTCTTGGCAGTGCTGCTGTGCAGGGCTGGGAGCTGGACTCCAGGATCCTTGTGGGTCCCTTCCATCTCAGGGTGTTCTGTGATTCTGTGACCCCTCTGACTCCTCAGCCCCCTGGATGAGATGGGATTGAACAACCCCAGGGAGCTGAATGTGCCCCTCCTGGCTGCTGCAAAAGCTAACCCTGTTCTGGCCACAATCTGGACAGTTATATTTCAAATTTATTATGGAGAGCCATGGTTTAGAGTTCTTCCACTGAGATTGGGTGTACTGTAGAATTATGTGATGTCTGAGTTTCTGGACAAAAATCTCACTTGGAGCAGAAATATCATTAGTGCTGGATTTGTTTGGCTGTGGCTTCGAGCCAAATCTTGGAATCCTCCAAGAATAAAGAAAATTTATTGAACATTTCTCCAGCTGTCTTTCTCCAGCACTGCATGACCCCTGGGGAATATTTTCCTAACTTCAGTTTCCTTATTAACCTTTCTTCCTCTTTTTTCTTTTCTATTTTTTTCTCTTTTTTCCCCCTGTAACTGTTACCTGTCTCTTGAGGCTAGGAAGGCAATGGTGTGTGCAACACTCCTTTTCATGTAGATGAAAAATGAGGTAACTCAAAGCACTTTGATTTTATTACCCTAAACATATCCATGACCTGTATCCCCTAAGTTGACACCAGGATGTTATTTGCAGGCTTGAATGGTTCCAAATAATGCAAAATTAACTGTCCACTCAGGGATATTCACTCAAAGCTTTAAAATACCAGCTGTGTGGCCAGCTGCTGGGGATGTGGGCTCTAAGGAAACAGCCAAATTCTCTTCCTACATGCCAGAATTTCCGGACTAAAGGCAACATTTCATCAAAGCTAAAAAAGAGAAACAAATCTATGATGATTGAAGATGTTTTAAATGGTTTGTGGGTGTTATTGAAACCTAGTTCCTGTTTCTTCTGAGTGCTGTAACTCAGGAAAGTACAGGGAAGTTCTGGAGGAGAACATCATTGGTTTCCATTTTTCACCTTTATTGCTGTTCACACTGAAGTATTTTTCTCATTTTTTTTCACAAGATTGCCTCAGCTGTTGTTTAGAGGGAAAATACTGCTCTAATTGTTCTGGCAAATAATCTTTTGGGCGTTAAATTAAAAATCCTTCTATGCTAGAGAAGGAAAAAAAAAAAAAAGAAAATGGAAAGCATTCATAAAGTTACTGTTGTAAATAGTGAAAAAGGTTGCTTAAATAAAAGCTTCCAGCTGCACAGGTTTGCAAAACTACAAGAGTGGATCCAGAGATAGTTCCAGACAGATATTAGGAGTCTAACATGAACATTTGCCAAGGCAGTGTAAGACCACATTCCTTTTCTTCCCATGCTGATTATGCATGTGGCTGTCACACTGATTTCATTAGGGACCAAACAGGAGAGCTCCAATGCTGAGAGATTTTTTGAAGAAAGACCCAATCAGGAGAAATAACTCTCAGTTTTCAAGAGAGTTTTCAATCATAGGAGCACCCAAAACCAACCCTCTGCCAATGCAGCCTCTGGCTGCACCCAAAGCAGACCTTTGCTTTTGGGCACATCATCAGTTGCATCCTCAGGCTTATCTGCAAGAATTTATCTATTCTGAGGAATAAAAGGCAGGTAATTATGTACTTTTCCTTGTTAGGAGGACAGCCTTGATGGATTCCTGCATCACTGTTTCAGTTCAGCTGAGCTAGAGCAGGCACCTGTATCAGCCCGGAGCTGCCAGAGGGGTGCAGCTAGCAGTGAATTCCTCAAGGATGCTCATGGGGTACCTATGCTTCATGGTTTTAAATGCATTTCTTTGGTCAAGCAGACAGGATGGTGAGGAATATGTTCTTCCTGGACACCACCTAGAGAAGAAAATAGACCAGACATGAGTTGTTAAGGTGCCCCAGCCCTGTATTTCATGATTTGGCTTGAATATCCCCACAAAGAGCTGCACTAACAAGTTGGTTGCAGAGAGGGGATGATGGGGAGCACTGATTGCCACTTCCTGTTGTTATTTGAGTCCTCACTTTCAGAAAAGCACAATCATAGTTCACTTATGTAAAAAAAAGGGAGAAGAATTCTCCTGTGAGACCTGTCTTTAATTGGGGTAAACCCCTAGCTTAGGGTATGTCTGAATGAAGAAGATGCAGTGCCAGCCCAGCATTCCCTGAAACTTTTTGGTGCTTTTCTCCGGAAGGCTCCAGGGAATGGAGCTGAACAAGCTGGTCCCTGATGCCTCTGCTCACTGGGAAGGTTTAGCACTCAGGAGATGAAGCTGTTGGGATGGATTCCATCCGGAGGGGAGGGTCTGTAGGAGAAAGGGCTCTCCCATGGCTGCTTCCCCAGCAGGACAGGATAAATAAGTTTACCTGTATTATTCTGTTTCAAAGCTGTGGATGAGCTCAGTGTTGCCAAGGGTTCCATGCAGGTGGCACACAGAGCTGCCTGGTGTGACTGTTTGTTTGGGTTGGCTGCTTCCTTTGCAGTGCAGCAGACATGAAGGTTTGCAAAAGATGCAGTTTGTATTTTTATGTGTAGTTTTATTTATAGCAAGTGTGTCTGGGAAGGATATACAGAAGAAATTTTCCTGACTCAATCTCATCATCCATTAACTGCCATAGTGTTCTTTTCTTAATTAATTTTTAATAAATCCCATTACTAAACAGTGGCATTGTGCTGTATCATTAACTGTGCTTTATTCCATTACATTAAATTTCATTTATTTCTCACCTATGTACTACCACAATTCAATGCTTTCTTTTTTTTGCCCATATTATTTCAAAACTAATGAATTTCAAAGCATGAATTCAGCACCCTTAGCAAAACCAGCATCCCGTTTCAAGCAGAATACACAAAACCAATTTAGCACGATTGTAATTCTTTCTTTTGGATGTGTTTCTCTCCTAGAATGCTCTCGTGTGTTTCATGCAGGAGGAGCAAGGCTGGTGTTGTGTGGCAGGACATGGGAAAAGCTGGAAGCCTTGTATGATGCCTTAATTAGTGTGACAGACCCCAGCACGGTAGGGACTCATAGCCTGGGATAAACCTTGCTTAGGTACACAATGTGCTTTTAGATCCAGTAAAACAATGTACAAGAAATGTGATTTTTTATCAGTAGCTGTAGGATTTGCGGGTGGGTTTGGGAGGGTGGGGACAGACGAGAGAGCTCTGCAGTCGGGTGTGAGAGCGTGAGGTTTATTGGGAAAGGGCGTGGGTGTAGGAGAGCTGCCAGACACAGCCTGGAGCAGGGCAGAGAGGGAAGAGAGCAAGAGAGGAGAGAAGAGAGTGAGCTTGTAGTTTACAATCCCATAAATCATCTTCTGTGCTGAATATTCTCATTTTCATTAACCAATCTAGAACAAACTACAAATCTTATACCATTTGCATCCAGCCCATGAGAACTATTGCATTCCCATACAGTGTTCTATTTGAAACCCTAAAAGCTGCTTTTGGGAGCCTCTGCTAGGTTGGTGGGGTCTGCTCTGAGCCTTGGAGCTGTCTGCAAGCAGAGGGGATTGTTCAATCCAAGGGGGATCGCCTGCAGTGGCCATGCCATTGTTTTCCAGTTGTTCAGGAGCTGGGGTTTGGGATCTCAAAGCTTGTCTTCATTTCAATCTCGCTCAGAGTTTCTACATTCTCAGCATCTTTTGCCAGGCAATCATATTGATGAGGCTTTCCTATTCCATCTTCCCCGACAAGTAGTGGCTTTGGTCACTTGGGTAACAACACCAAACACAGTCCAGAGAGACACAGAAAGAAACACCTCTGAAGGTTTTTAGAGCTTGCTGCCAGAATGCTGCTCTCTTGAGCTAATCCTGTAAAGCATCTGAGTGCTGCTGTGTTCTGAGCGAGCCACCCAGCTAGAAACCCTCAGCAGAGGAATTTGCCTGATAATTTGGATGAAAGGGATCCAAATGCTCCATTTCATGACAGGAAATGCCATCAGTTTTTCATATCATTGGTGAGCTGGACGAGTGGGAGGTGGGTCTGAACATCAAATTCATTTTGAGCTTCTCCACTATTTGGGGAAAAGTCCCAGGTAGAAGGGTTTGGGAGTAAAAAAAGAACACTGTTTTTTCCTCATGGCCACTGACAGTGGACATGCAGGACTGCCCCTGCCCCAGCCCTTGGGCAGGTGTTTCTTGAGGCTCATGGCAAAGCTTCCCTTCTGTGACCAAAATATCCCAGGGCACAGGTGTTCCTGAAGGCATCACCTGTGTAAATTTTGCAGCCATTGCTCATCAGACCAAAAAATATTTGTGGTTTTTTTTTGCAGTGGGCTTCATTCATCTGCATCAATAATTACAAAAGTAATGTGTTCATGTTAGATTCAACTAGGAAAAATTATTAAATATTACTAAAGTTTCTGCATTACATTGTCTGAGTAATACAGTAAGAGAAAAAACTGAGTTCATTCCTCTGTCCCACAGCTGATAAAATCTGGTTTTGCAGGAACCATGCAAATGTAAACTCCGTTTGGATAAGCTATAGCAAAACAAACCATTCCTGCCTTCCATCTGTCCCCATGTGTGTGTAGCTTATCTATCAAAGCACTAAACCCCAGTCTCTGCTGCCACAAAGGGTTCTTCCCAGAAAGACTGGGACTGGTAGGAGTCACCCTTGTGTCTGTTTTCTGTCTCCACTGATTACAAGAGAGACAGATCTCACTAGGAGCTGGTCCAGCTGAGCCTTCCCAGGGTGTCCTGCTTCACCTGAAACTCAGAGTCTGTGAATGCCCTTTGTCACAGAATCACAGAGCCACAGAATCACAGAACCAGAGAATCCCAGAATCCCAGACTCACAGATTCGCAGGATGGGTTGGATTGGATGGGATCTTAAACACCACCCAGTGCCACCCCTGCCACAGGCAGGGACCCCTCCCACTGTCACAGGCTGCTCCAAGCCCCATCCAGCCTGGCCTTGGGCACTGCCAGGGATCCAGGGGCAGCCACAGCAAATCTGGGCACTCTGTGCCAGGGCCTCACCTCTCTCACAGGGAAGGATTTCCCCCAATATCTCATCCACCCCTGCCCTCTGGCAGTGGGAGTCCATTCCCTGTGTCCTGTCCCTCCATCCCTTGTCCCCAGTCCCTCCCCAGCTCTCCTGGAGCCCCTCCAGGCACTGGAAGGAGCATCAAAGTCCCCCAGAGCCTTCTCCAGGCTGAACAACCCCAGCTCTCATTGCTGAGCTCTCTTCTTTCTAGGGTGAGTTCATACAAAAATGAGAATGATAAAAGCACTTTGAGTACCCAGGTAAATTCATTTACAGGACAAGGAAATAAATGGAAATGGAAATGGAAATGGAAATGGAAGTGGAAATGGAAATGGAAATGGAAGTGGAAATAGAAATGGAAATACAGTTTGGATATAACAAGTACCATTGAAATGAGTGTTTTGTTTGTCAGACCTATGCCCCAAAGCTGATCCTTCTGGATATCTCAGACATCAGCTGCATTCGAGATGTGGCCAAGGAGATCCTGAACTGCTATGGCTGTGTGGACATCCTGATCAACAATGCAAGCATGAAGGTGAAGGGAGCAGTGCAGAGCATTTCACTGGAACTTGATAAAAAGATAATGGATGCCAACTATTTTGGACCTATAACGTTAACCAAAGGTATTTTAATTTGTTTTCTCTTTTTGCTGTTACCACTCTGAGCAGATGGACAATTGAATGGGTTAATACTGCAGCCAACTCTGTGTGTAGAATTCGGGTGAAGTCTAGAAGATGTTTAATTCCCAGCTATTGGATTTTGTGATACTTTTGCTTGCAGTATTGAGACCATCTTCACTGAATTTGTGCTATTTACACTTCAGCTGTCACTCCTTTTCACTAAATGCAGTCAGCTCTTTTACTTACGTGGCTCTTTCTTGTATTTCTCTTTTTGCAGCCATTCTTCCTAACATGATCTCAAGAAGAACTGGCCAAATTGTTCTGATTAACAGCATCCAGGGGAAAATAGGAATCCCATTTCGTGCAGCTTGTGAGTTTTACATAGCAAAGCCACACATTCTAATGCATGAGTTGTGAGGAGTCCATGGCACTCATAAGGGGTTGTTAAAAATGCTAATTTTCATCCAAATTTGGTATTACTACAGTACTTGACTAAATTTTTTTCAAATTTTTACTTAATTAGAAATAATCAAAATGCTGCCTTTGAAATGTAACTGCTGCCTGGGGGGCTTGAGAATAAGATGATAAAAAATGTGACAGCAAAATAATAAAAAAAATATATATAATATAGATAAAATCTGTGTCTAATCTACACTTGTGCATATTGGTAGAAAGCTTTATGAACAATGGTGTGTAAATATAAAATATTTATATTTAAATGAATATATAATATATAATATATTATATAAGTGAGTGGATGAGAGCTATTGCTTTGTGAAGCAATAATGTATTAGGTGTGGGAGTTTAAAAGGAGATGCAGCAATTGCTTTCTGCAATTTTCAAGAAGCTCTTTCATCCAAAGCTCCTAAGGAAATGAGGCTGTTCTGAATTATGATGGAAGGTCTTTGCATTAATAAAATACTAAATTAGTGGGCAGAAAGTATAAGAGAGATGTAAGTAGACATCTTAAACTTGAGACAAGTGTAAACAGATATTTTTAACTTGACAGAAACTAAGAGTGAGTGATGGGCTCTGAATTCAAAAGTCTGTGAGGCCTCAGAATTGTGACTTATATTTCCATGAAAGCAAATTACAGTGACAGAAATTACAGTGACAGAAGCAGCAGAAAAAATAAATGAAAACACATCTTTATGTCTTTGTAAATTTATGCATAAATCTACGCAGTGCCCACATCTTGAACATGGTTTGTTCTGGTCTTCCCATCTCAAAAGAAGTATAAGAACTACAAAAAAGGCTGAAAAAGGAAACAGCACATTGGTGTGACATCTGGAATAGTTCCCATCTGGGGTACAGACAATCGTGTCAGGATCCATTGTATGTGTACAAAACCATGAGAAGCAGAAGAGCCAACAGAGAGAGATTTTCCAATATTTATTTGCATGAAATGAAGCTGCCAGGAGCAGGGATGCCAGAATGAATGCATGGAGAAGCATCTCTCCATTCCAGAGCTCACCTGCCATTGCCCAGACATGCACTGGTTGATTTTCACTGAAAGCTGGGTCAAATAAAAGGTGATTGAGCTCTGCTGAACACACCCAGTTCTGTTTGTTGGTCAAGTTTCACAAACCAGCATCTTACTCATCCTGTTCTCAAGAAAAGGACTCCAAAAGCAGATTAAAATCTACTGACATTCACTTACTTTCAAATTCACTTTAGCATTAAAAGTAGCTCAGATTGCTGCTGCAGGGCAGTCCTAATCAATTTTCAAAGCATGAGGAGCATGAGTATTTCCAAGCATGAACTACTGTCCAGTGCATTCCAGCAGTGGACATGCATTTCACTGCATTTTATGGGTGTGCTACAAACTGCAGAGACAGAAGGTGTGGGGACTCATCTCAGGGCCAATTCCATCCACCAAAGACATTTTTGAGCTGTAGAGATAACAGAGTTGCCATTCCCTAACCCAGAGTGTGCTATTTCAGTCTGGCGCTGTTTGACCTGTCCAAGAGACTGCATGCACAATTGTCCTGTATAGATAATTTCACATGGCTTGTTTTAAACATGTCACATGCTAATTTCACTGGGTAAAATAATGCTTTTGCATTTTAGTTAATCATTCCATGCTCGTTTTCCCAAACATTGATGCTTTATTATACAATGCAATCATATCTCCAAACAATGCAATCATATCTCTAAACATGCATATATGGGGCTTTTTTTTCTTTCAGATGCTGCTTCCAAGCATGCTGCTGTAGGCTTTTTTGATTGTCTTCGAGCTGAAATGGAAGAGTTTGATATTTCTGTCAGCACTGTGAATCCAACCTTCATCTGCTCCTACCATCGCCAGCCAGCACCAGGCAACTGGGAGGCCTCTATTTGGAAATGTAAGTTTGGGTGGGTGAAGGTGAGGCACAAAAAGCAGGAGGGAGGCTTTTCCAGGGTGAAAAAAAAGGAAAAATAATGTCAATGATGAGCAGGCATGAGGAGCAAAAGAAAAGAGATGATGGAGAGGTAATATTAGCTTGGTGAAAAGAGAAGGAGCACGGAATGAGACAACAGTATGGGAGAAAATAAATACACCAGGGCATCAGGAATGGAGGGGGAGGAGAGCAGGGCAGGTCCAAAGGGACAATTCCACTGCTCTCAGGCTGCTCCTCTTGGGGACTGTAAGGATTTTACCTCAATGATAAAAAAATCTTGGCCACACACTGGTGAGGAGAGTGGAGTGGGGAAGGGATTGGAAGTGTGTAGGAATTAAATTGATTTGACTGATGCACCAGTTGTGTGTCTTTTTAACACCATCCCCTCAGAGTACCTGCCTGCCTGCCTGTCTGTGTGTCTGTCTGCAGCTCTCACTCCTCTCTCATTCAGTCTTTTTCAGGAAGGTGTCCTATGGTGTGCACCCCGTGGAGGTGGCAGAGGAGGTCCTTGCCACAGTGAGCAGGAAGAAGCAGGAGGTGCTCATGGCCAACCCCATCCCCAGAGCAGCAGTTTACATCAGAACCTTCTTCCCTGAGCTGTTTTTTGCCATTGTTGCCTCAGGGATTAGGGAAAAGCTGAAGACAGAAGAGGAAAATTGATTTTGTTCAGTTATTTTCCTTGCTTTTGACCTGAAAAACAAAAAAGGTTTCTGTTTTGAATGTCAGTGACTTTTGCTGTTTGCTATGGATAGAATAAAGCCACTATCATTGACACAAGAATTCATCTGTAAAGCTTCTACTGTTCTGATTTTAGGGATTATGACAATGTGCTATTAGAACCAAATGCCACAAGTCCCACTGCTCAGGTAACTTCCATCACCAGCTCACTTGTGTTCCTCAGCCATTGGCAGAGTCACCAAACATGACAGGAATTCTCAGGGCAAAAGAATATATGGAACCTTGCAGGGACATGAACCTTTTGCTGTATCTCTGATTGAATTGCTCTGGCTTCAGGAAACCTGGCTCAGGGAGGGAGTTCACTGCTGGGATCAAGGGATCAGTTCCTGCAGCACCTGCTGGAGCTCCATCTATTTTCTGTTGTAGCACTGGGGCTTTTTTTGTATTGTCAGTGACTATACCTTAACTGGGAAGTCAAAAAATGACTTTGTTCCAAACTTTCTTGGTCCTCAGCAGAGCTCTGCTCCTTCAAACCAGTGGCTATTTGCTGTGATCTCAGTTCTGTTTGTTTCTGTACCTCAGCACCAGCCAAGTCCTCCACATTTCCACAAGAACAAGTGTAATTTCATCAGAAAAGGATCAGGCCCCCCAGGACATCCCAGCTAAACGTGAATCAACATTTTTTTGTGACTGCCCCATCCCTGGAAGTGCCCAAGGCCAGGCTGGATGGGGCTTGGAGCACCCTGGGATAGTAGAAGATGTCCCTGTCCATGGCAGGGGAGGGAATGAAATAGAAGCTCTTTAAGGTCCCTTGCAACCCAAACCATTCTGTGATTTCCATGATTTCTATTATTGTCCTTCTTTGTTGTAAAAACAAGTGGATTACGTGTTAAAATAATCCTTCTGCTCCATTTTGCTCTTTCTAGAGATCAGCAGAAATTCTTCACACGATTTCACTTCAGGACAGTGAGCAGCTCAAGGAGCCACAGTAAAGGCAGTAAAAGAGGTAAAATAACACCTGTAACCTCTCAAGAAAGTTTTAAAAAACAGATGTATTTTAATCTAGAAAGTAGAAGAAAGGTGTAACTTAATGATTTTCAGATTCCAAAAGGCTCTGCAGGGAAGGTAGAACTGAACTGTTCTCCAATGTGCTAAAATTACTGCAAAGGAGATCTACAGGGACAGCATTTTCTGCTAAGAATAGTTAAGCACAAAGGATAAATTGCCACAGAAATTTTCACATGCCTGTCTTTGGAAGCTTTAAAGAAGAGCTTAATGAAACATCTGTAAAAAAGCAATGTAGCTTTAGTTTATCCTGCCTAGAAGAAAAGAAGGATTAGATGACCTTTTAAATGGGTCACACTTTTCTCTAATTCAGTGGCTTTTTCTCATCTTGAAGACAAGGTTCCTCCACTGCTATTTCAGCAGCAATGTTATTTTTTACTCTGGGGAAATCTATTATTTAATCTGAAGTTTTCTGTTTCATTTGTTGATCTCTGTTTCACTGTCTCACCTGTGGATATGTGTTGCGCATAAAAACATTATGATAACAACAAGAAATATTAGAGATGAGTTCAGGATAGCAGGAATTGCATCCCAGAGGTGCCTGTTTCTCTCATTAACTTCCAGTAGTAATCAGCACTACTGCAGGTTGTGTCCTTGGGCCACAGATCTCTGAAATTTACTGAGATGCCATATTCATCAAAATTGATTTGACCCAATTAATCACAATAAAAATGCTGCAGGTGTTTTTCCTCTGCTTTCAAATAATGTGGTTCCAGGACTTACTGGGAGTCAACAGTTAAAATAAGGGCCAGAATATGAAACTGTGGCTTACAAACAGGGATAAGAAATCCTGCATTTCATCAGGTGCATTTATTTACCAGACATCCAGCAGGAGACATGCAGCTTCTTGAATGGTTAGCATGAGAAAAACAGAGAATTTGAGATTTAAGAATGGGTCTGGATGGATTCTTATTGCAGAGTTATTTTAAAAACCCTTGCCCAGCTACAGCACTTGAAATGCATGCAAATCTCTGTAAGAAACAGTCCTGAGGAAACAGCACATGGCAGAGACTGTCAGGGTGTGTTTGTAGACTGCAGGCTGAGAAAAAAAAAATGAGGAACTTGCTTAAATTGGATTTTTCAAAGGATTTGTAGGCACCAACCAAGCATGTTCCTGGGTGAGGGGGAAATTCTTCCATGACCAACATGAGGTGGGTAAAAATCTACTGTAACAAGAGTTAGGGTTGACAAAAAGCAGAAAGTCAGATGGAATCAGGAGTAATTCCTCTGTCAGTGAAGGTTGTTAGAAATCTTTCCATCACAAAGAAATGAGTGAAACAAGGGGAAGGAATCAAGAACTTGGTGTTTTGGTCAAGGGATTGAGTCTGCTTCAGACAGAGTGGGCACCAAACTCGCCAGCAGCTGCTTTGTTCCCCTGCTGGACTGAAGGTGGCAGTTTCAGAGCACCGTAAAGGATAAAGGCAGACTTCTCTAAAGATTAAAGAGGAAATCTCATTGCTATCTGCAGCTACCTGGTAGGATGGTGTAGGGAATATGGAGCCAGATTATTTTTAAATGGGCACAGTAGAGGAAAAAAAGGCAATGGACACGAACTGGAGCAGATGGCATTCTGGTTTGATATTAGGAAATATTTTTCTACAATTGCAGCAGTGAAGCATTGGGACCCATTGCCAACAAGGTCAGGAAATCTCAGTTCTTGAATATATTCAATATATACACAAAAACTCTCCTCTCCTACCACTGACAGTTTTCTTCTGACTTCCTGATGCTCCTCTGTTACCAGCTCCACCTTCTCACTGGCCATAGCCTGACCTGTTATGGATCCTGCTGCCTTAACAAGCTCAATCCACATTTATTGCCTGAATGAAGATATCTAGGGAATATATAGGGAATCTTCCAAAGGCCAGAGCTGCTCAGTGCACTGTGTAAGAGCTCTGCCACCCACAATTCACAAATGTGTTTCCCAATGAGAAAATATCAGGAATATTCACCCAACAGTGAAGAAAAGCTGATGTCCAAGCAGGAACGTGGCTCAGATCCATGAGGAAGCTCCACATTGATCCTAGAGTGGAACAGCTGCATGTTCCTGATGTGTGAGGATTGCAGTAATTTCCACTTCCCCGTCTTTAATGTGATTATAGATTCTTCATGTGTAAATGTATAAACCAAATGTTGATTCTTTCTGATCCTGTTGCCAGAAGGATTCCTAGAGAATCCCACAGGTGAGCTGTGTGCTGTGCACAGCCCTGTGTCTGCCAGATTCCAGTTTGCCTTCTCATTTTAAATAAGAGTTTGCACTGAAATCCTGTTCCCTCTGTCAGCCTTCCTTTCACAGCAAATCCACTGTGTGAATGGTGAAACCCTTGAACCATAAACTGAGGTCCACAGATTTTCTTGAAGAGATTTTACCTTTCATAACAAAAAATTATTCAAGCCGTGCACCACATGCCTTCATTGCTGCCCTGCTTTTGGTTTCAGGATGGGATTTTTTACAATCCTTTAAATAAAGAATTAGGGTGGAGTGATGCTCTTAAATTCTAAGAAACTCACAAACCATTCATTCTGTTAATTAAGATTAAACACTGTTTAAAAGCTAGAGCACTGATGAACCTGTGTGCTGTTATCTGAACTGAGACACCTGAATCTTCTTCTCCAACACCAAAACTTCCCCGAAACATCCACAGAAATATAATTTCTTTATTAAGAAAAATGAATAATACTACACATTAATACATTTTATTCATGAACACTGTTTCATTTGGATCTAATATGATAATTTACAGGTTGCTTTGAGGTCTGGTTCAGCTTTACAGGACTGAAATCGTGGCCAGGTGACGCAAGCTCCTTAATGCTTGTGTGGGGTCATCTGCGGTGTTTTGGAAAGAGTTCACATACACATTGCAGACTTTCTCTGGAGCTGTGTAGTCAGGAAACTTGTACTGGATCCTAAAACTCCTTTCCAGCTTTTTCCTTTTGTGCTTGAATTCCAAGATGGTTTTTGTGTATTTGTTGATGGTGGTGACAGCTGCAGCCATACAGCAGGCGAAGGAAGTCCATGCAAGGCTACAAACGAAAAACCAAAAATTATCAGAAATTAGCTGGGCATTTTCACATTCAAGTCCTTCAATTTTAGTTTTGAAAGCACTGCATGTGTGGGATTGTGTTGGTGAGTGTTAGGGAAAGATGAACAGGCTGGGTGAGGAAGAAATACTCTTGGTTAATGATCATTTACAGATTGATGATCTTGGTTAATGATCATTACAGATCTGACTTGCAGAGTTGACCTCTACAGATTTGTTGTAATATTTACATTTAAAAAACCTGTTTAATGAAACCCTACCTCCAGTTTCTCTATGTGCTCTGCTTAGAGCTTAATATCAGAAAGGGGTTTTATAAAAAAAATGAGGAATGCATAAGAAGTTAAAAGGTGCAGTTATTAAGAGGATAAACCTCACAGGGGACACTGAGAAAAATGTGAGTTACCCAAAAGTGTGAAAAAGAAGAGAGAAGACTCTATTAAATAGCTGGGTAAAGGAGGCTCAGAGCATTGAAATGCATTCCTGAGAAAATGCATGGTGTGAGCAAACAGAGACAAGGACATCAGCTCTGAAATGTTCAAAGTAAACCCCTAAGGAGGCAGAACTAAAAAAATTATATTGAAATCCAATTTGTTAAAAATGTGTGACATTAAAAGCAGCATCTGAAAATATGAGCATGAACTGGAGTTCACAGTGCAGGAACTTGCTCATCAGTAGCTTTCTTAACATGGCAAGGTCACAATCATCAAATGAAATGTGCCTTGAGGGAGAAATCAGTGTAAGAGACCCCTGTTTATGTCACCTCTCCCTCAGAGCTGTTTGTAACCACATCCTTGATGATGTGATTGAACAAACTCATTTGCATTCTTAAATAAACCCTTCCCCCATCACCCACCTTTCCCCCCATTCCTCTCCCCCAGTATTTTTGGCCAGGATTGATTTCCAGGGTGATCAGAAATCAGGTGTGTTGACAGAGTTTGAGGATGGTGGGCTATGGAAGGGACATGGGAAAGGCTCCCAGAAGCCAGAAGGGGAGAAGCCTGAGCAGAGTTTGCTCCTCACATTGCTCAAATTACACCCTGAGTCAGTCTGAGATGGGGGGAGCTGCAGAAGAACTCTTGTAAAAGACGAAGAGCAGCAGCATCCTTTCCTCTCCACCATCAGATGAGGTTTCCATGAGCAGTGAGTGGGAGAGCAGCTGAGGGAGGCTGCAGGTGAAGGTTCTGACAACAGGAAGGGAGGTGCAGATGTGGGATATCAGAAGAGAGACAACATTGCATGAGAGGGGACAAACAGAAAGAAACCAAGGGAGGGAGCTGGGAGAAAAGGTGTGAGGAACCTGTGTGTGTGGCTTGCTTTATTTTTAGATTACTCTTTCTGAATGGATTCACTGGATCTCCTAAAATATGAACAGGGCCAAAATAACCTGGATGCTATCTAAAGGTGTTTTCAGAAGTTTGAACCATCTTGGCTGTCCTCGGCACTGGTGAGGCTGCACCTCGAGTGCTGGGTCCAGTTCTGGGCCCCCAGTTTGGGAGGGATCTTGAAATGCTTGAAAATGTGCAGAGAATGGCAGCAAGGCTGGTGAGGGGTCTGGAACACGAGTGCTGTCAGGAGGGGCTGAGGGAGCTGGGCTTGTTTAGCCTGGAGGAGGCTCAGGGGAGCCCTCGTCACTCTCTACAGCTCCGTGACAGGAGGGTGCAGCCGCGTGGGGTCGGTCTCTTCTGCCAGGGAACAGTGACAGGACAGGAGGACACGGCCTTAAACTGCACCAAGGGAGGTTTAGGTTGGACATCAGGAAGAATTTCTTCACAGAAAGAGTGACTGGGCTGCCCAGGGAGATGGTGGAGTCACCGTCCCTGGAGGTGTTTAACAAAGCCTGGATGTGGCACTCAGTGCCGTGGTTTAATTGACAAGGTGGTGTTGGGTCACAGGTTGGGCTCAATGGTCTCAAAGGTCTTTCCCAACCTGTTTTATGCTGTGATTCTGTGAAATGCTCCAGATACAACAATCTGAAGCATGTGTGTGACAGGAAAATGTCAACCTAAATGGCTGAAGCTGGAAGAGTTTTAAGCAACTGAGGCAAGACAATTGTCCTGGGAGGTGAGGATGCTAAACCTGGGTCCGTTGTGTGTGGAGAAGAATTTCAGGCAGGGCAGTTGGACCTCTCTGTGCTGTCTGAGTGATGGCAAATACAAAACTTGCAAGCTTACACATTCTGGGCAATAATCTCAGACAGCTGAACTTCAAGAACATCACCTGCTTACTGAACTGCATCCTCAGAAGTGAAATAAGGCAAAGCCATTGCTCAGAAATGAGGTATAATTCCTTGAACACAGGGTGAAGTGACTGAAATGCAATGGAAGAACCAAACAGAAACCAGTCAGTACCCATAGGACCAGCCATAATCCCAGGTGTGAGGCCTCCAGTCCTCAGGCCCAAGATTTACAGTCATTTGAAACACGGTCGTGTACATCATGTGAGCAACCATGCCCAGAAGACCTGAAAAGCACAATATTATAATAACATTAGAAAATCTAAATCAACAACATTCCCTTTGTAGTTGTCCCTTGAACTCCTGAAGAATATTTTGTGGAGTATCTGAATCCTATGAAGCGCTCAGAAAGAATGGACATTTTTATTTAAATGTATTGAATGTGCTGTGCATTTGCCACTCTTACACTCCAGTAACACACACTCATTGTGCCAGGGGAGTCTGAGGGAGCCCATGGATTTCCAAAGGCAACATCTTGGTTTTCAGAGGATGAAGTTGGCTTTTCTCATCCTCAGAAAACTTCTTAGTGCAATAATCCTGAGTTATTGCAGAAAACTCTTGCTCAGCTGCATTGCACAGGACACATTTCCCACATTTTCCTGTCACTGAGTGGAAAGATTTTCAAATCTATGCAGGTTTATGCCCTCTCCCACTGCTGTAAATGCAGATTTATCATTTATGAGGGTGAATGAAAAAGTGGACAAACACTTACCAGAAAGTACTGAAAATCTAGGTTGTGACAGAGGCTGATACTGAATAATTTAATTTTCATTGCTCAGACAGAATCAAGAGCGTGCTTGCACAAGAAATTGTATTTTCACTACAGATTAGGGCAACTAGATTTGGTTTATATCTACAAATGATTCACACATAAATTTAACAGCTATGAACAAATGTTCATTCATTTTTTTAGTATTTCAAGAAATAGAAATTTCAAGAAATTTCAAGAAATTTCAGAGCATCCAGGATAAACTTGCTGCTTCCTGTCTAAATCTGCTTGATACTGGTGATGCCTGAAGGATTTTTTCTGCTTTTTCTCCTGAATACTTCTCACACTGTTCCCTCTATTCACAAGTATCAGCATGCACACTTGTGATGCTTTAGGTGATAGTTCAGCCCGGTTTCATGGTGTTTATGGGGCTGGGAGACCAAACACCCCTGAAACCACGGAGAGTTAGAGACCAAACACTCTGTTTTCGTGAGCCCTCAAGGTCTCCTAGTAGGACAGATTTTGTAAACTAGAAGTGAGCCCACCCAGGCCCCTTCTTGGGCCCTCCTGGTAGATCTGCTAATGAGTAGAGTCTTTAATTGTACACTCGACTGGGGGGACGGGGCTTTGGCGCCGCGTTCTACCTGGACGGCAGGAGCCATGGAATGGGATCCTATTAAAATCCCGAGGGAAACGACCCCAACCCTCTGACCCTGTCTGAGCCTTTATTTCCTAAGAGCAGAAAAAGGCATCACTGGACAGGCCCAAAACAAAAAGAATATTGATAAAAGTGAATATTCCTGATTACTGGGAGAGGGGAAAGCTGCTAAACTTGGCCAAACTGCCTAGGGAGTTGAATAAAGCTCACAGCTCTTCGTTTGAAAATGGACATGGGAGTGGATCATGAGGTTGGGTCAGAGACAGGAGAAATGGGGCCTTTTTTGAGCAATTAATGGAATTGGTGATAATAGAGATTTTTAACTGCTTGGACATCTCTCAGGGAAGTCAGTAAGAAGACAGGAGATGATCCAGCAGGTTAGGAGATCAGAGACAGGAAAGGCTGAGGACTGAACTCTGGATTACAAGGAGCTGAAAGAGTCATCTTCACATAACTGCAAAGAAAAAGGAATTTTCTGCTCTATTTCTTCCCCATTATCGTGGTCAGATGTTTATTGAACTTCATTTATGTACTCCCAAAAAAAGAAATTGGTGAATGAACTGAATATGTGATTATGTTTAAGAGGAAAAAGTATAATAAAAAAAATCTTTAATTAATCAGAAGAGGCACAAACACATGAACATTAAATCCAGAAATATTAGGATCAGGACCAAAGCCCAAAATTTTGACAGAGAAATGCAACTTTGAGATTAATTTTTTGCCATCTGCCAGCTGTCTGACTTGCAATTAAATGTCATAAAATATAGGCTATCACCAAGATAAATCACTTTGAACTCTGAACAGTCCTGAACAAATGAAGCCCAGTGGCATGAGTTCCACAAGGAATTATAGGAAATAAACAGAATGAATGCTTCAGGCTCTAAAATGAATAACTTTAGGAAATGCTGTTCCTATTAACTCTAATTGCTTTACTGCAACATTCCTCAGTAAGAATTCTGGAATATAGATTGAATCTTTCAGGTGCTTTCAGAAATCTTTGGTCCAACCTCCTCCTGCTCAAGAGACTGTGGACAGAAAATTCAGATTCCTGGGAAAATTCTTCCAAACTGAATTTGCCTAAAATCCTAAGATTAAATAACACTGGATTATGAAAAACTGTGCAGAAAAGGAAAGAAAATTTTATGACAGTTCTCTTCTAGCAGTTATTCTTCTCCCTCTTAAAAGTGCTATTTGAGTTTGGCTAATCCCAATTTTACGTTGGAAATGTAAAATCATGTTCCTTGGAAGAGTCTGTTACCTTTTAACCTTTGGCAACCAACCTGACAATGCAATGAAAAATCATAAAACAATTAAGTTAAAGTGGCAAAATATATAAATAAATATATAAGTATGAAATTAATTAAGTGTATTAAATTAAATGAAAGTAATAAAGTGTATTAACTATAAAATTAAAGTAATTAAGACAAAAATAGCAAAAGTTTTAAGTATAAAATTCCAAATAGACCACATGGAGGAATGATTATTGAAAATTATATTTTCCCATAAAACTTTGGCTTTATTTTGTATTGTTGGTGTCTCAGTAGGTATTGGAAGAGTTTGGAAACTTGGACAATGTTTCTAATTTTCAGATGGAAGACTAAAATGATATTTTCCCCATAAAATTTGGCTTTATTTTGTATTGTTGGCAGCTCAATAGGTATTGTAAGAATTTTGAAACTTGGAAACTGTTCCTAATTTTCAGATGGAAGACTATTCTGGATTGATTAATTAATTAATTAATCACTGGAGATGCTGAAGGGTACCTGCTAACACTGTGACCACAGCAGAGAAGGCGTTGATCTTGAGCCCATCAATGACTGAGCTGAAGTAGCAGATTTCCACTGACATCAGAATGTTCCCAGTCAGCAGCAGAACCACGTAGAGGAGCTCAGTGACAATGGAGAGCCACAAAACCCCTGCAGAGCAAACCAACAGCACTGGTGTCATCAGCAATTCTGCATTTTCCCCAATTCCCTCCTCGTTTGTGTTGTCCACGCAAAATTGAGCAGGAGCTCAAAGGTTGTGGGGATGCTGATAGTGAGAATATCTGTGGAAGGCTTCAGTGGGCACCCAGAATTATAATTATTGGAAAATGCTTATGTATATAAATTGGAAAAGCAGTTGCATGGTCCTGTTACACACCCAGGAGCTCGCAGTGCAAGGTGGGACAGGGTGGTTTTATAAGCTGTAATAATTTAGAGCTAATTTATAATTAGCTACCCTAAAATCACTGTGAAATAGAAATGTAAAAAGATGAACCAAGGTGAATATATAAAGAAGAACCAAACTGAATATAAAAAGTGAATATAAATGTAAAAAAATGAACCAAGGTTAATATAAAAAGAACCAAAGTGAAGATAAAAAGAACCAAAGTTAATACAAAAAGAAGAACCAAAGTGAATATAAAATAAGAAGCAAAGTGAATATAAAAAGAACCAAAATGAATACAAAAAGAAGAACCAAAGTTACTATAAAAAGAACCAAAGTTAATATAAAAAGAACCAAAATTAATACAAAAAGAAGAACCAAAGTGAATATAAAAAGTGAATATAAATGTAAAAAAATGAACCAAAGTGAATAGAAAAAGAACCAAAGTTAATACAAAAATAAGAACCAAAATTAATACAAAAAGAAGAACCAAATTTACTATAAAAAGAACCAAAGTGAATATAAAAAGAAGAACCAAAGTTACTATAAAAAGAACCAAATTTACTATAGAAAGAAGAGCTGTGCAGATATTCAGCTGTTGATATCACAGTTCTGAGTGCAGAGAGGAGCCCAAACTGGAGGCCGTGCCCACACCTCCACTGCCCGTGGCTCCAGCCATTCAATAAAACCTTCCCCACAGGCTCTGCTTCCAACCAAACAGGATCTTGATGTTTTTCTGGGCAGAGAAGCCTTCAGGAGCCCAGGTTTTGCTGAGATTCGTTTCTCTGGTTATCT
Source organism: Eopsaltria australis (assembly GCA_034509425.1). NCBI lineage: Eukaryota > Metazoa > Chordata > Aves > Passeriformes > Petroicidae > Eopsaltria > Eopsaltria australis. The sequence goes on from JAVTVJ010000523.1 coordinate 1,594,696, forward strand.
GCAGCTCCTCTCTTTTTGGAGATCTAGTAATTACATCTTATGCAAGAAGTTAATCCTCCCATTCAGTGCTCTCAGCCTGCTGCTCCACCTTTAGCTTGCTGATGTCCCACAGCCAGGGGCAGGAGGCTGCCTTGTGTCCAAATTCACTGCAGCAAGACCTGGCAAAAGATTCTCCCCAAACTTTTTTAAGAATAAATGTGTCCTTGTTGAGCTACACTCTGTGTGTTATAAAAAAACAAACCTAAAAAACCCCAAATAAACCTCTTCCCTAAACCCAAAACTAACCAAAAAACACATCCAAATCACCAAAAATAAACATGAAAAAAAGAGCATAGATTTATAACCTTCTACACCTATTATATGTAAATATGATAAATTATAACCTTATAAAATGTAATTTATCTTTCCTATTTATATAATAACACATCCTATATTAAAATATATTTATATAATAACACATCCTATATATAAAATATATTAAAATTTTTAAATCTACATAATAAAAAACAATAACCATAACAAAAATCCTAAAAATAATCTTAACAAATAATCATAAAGTGATCTGGAGCAGTCTCAGTCTCTGTCTGTACAATAAAGAGCTCTGTACAACATCACAGTCTCATCAGAGAAGTCCAGGACCCTGCATGTCCTGACCCATGTGGTTGCAGAATCAAGCAGTGATTTCATGTGAAGACAAGTACAAACAATCATAACTTACAAATCAAAATATTCCTGAGACACAACCTCGATTACCAGGCACCACCTAGGGCAGGAGACAGCATTTGTGTGCTGCCTAACCCCAAAAAACCCTGCCTTTGACAAATCTGTGGGGCTTTTCTCCTTCATGGGCCATTCAGACATTAAATTCTTGGGCCAGGCTCTGTGTGGGTGTTCTTGGCCATGGTTTGTTTCTCCTGAAAATCTGTCTCAGTTTAAAAAAAATGGTGATTTTCATTAGGAGCTCCAGATGTTGCATTGCCCAACAGTTCTGGCTGCCCCAGCTGGGAGAGTTTGCATTTTGACATTTTTGCTCGGTGAGCCTTTCTAAGAAATGCACTGAGCAGGGGTGACCAGCCCTGGGTGAGACCCAGGGGGGAGAAATTCGGGAAGGGTGAGCCTGGCGTGCCCTGAGTTTGGGTCCCAGAGCAGCCACGGGAATGTGCAGAGCACAAACCCATCCTGAGCAGGGCAGGAGCCCAATTCCACCCAGGATTTCACCACCCAGGCAGAGATTTCTGGTTTTTAGGTACCTTGGTGCCTCTTGGCTGTGTCCACCTGGCCTGGCAGTGCCTGTGCCTTTTGCTGATGCTGTTCAGAGTTGGTTTCAGCTCCATGTCTAAGAATTTTCCTTGTGAGGAGCTCTCCAGGCAGGGCCCGGAAAACACCCCTCATTTCTGGGGGCCACACCTCATTTCTGTTCTTTTCTCATGCTACAAAGCTCTGTTTTGCTGTTTAGGCACTGTGACAAGCTGCAGCAGGTAGAAGGAAGGCTGGCCTTCAGAAAGTGAGGATTTCTCCTTCTCCAAGGGTCTGAAATTGCATATCCAGGAAAATAATCCAGTCCCAGGATGCTGGAAAGAACGAGTTTTGGGGTTTTTTTCTGGATCAGCCACTTTTAAAGTGATTGGTCTGATCAGATCAGTGACAGACTGATGTTTCCATCCTGGGGATCAGGTAAGAGGAGGGCACTTAGCAGCATCTGCAGGGATGTTTTGTAAGAATATGAGCCCTTCTTTGAAAGGAGAGGACGGAAATGTCTCCTCACAGCTCTGAGGGAGGGGATGCAGATTCCACCAGGGCTGGTTTGGTGCTCAGCACCTCTCCCTCCATCCCCTGTACAAACCCCCTGGGTGGATGTTCACACCCTGCCACAGAATTCCTGGCTGCAAATGTCGAGGTGTGAGGAGAGAGGGGGCAAAAATATACAAATTTTTAATTCCAGTACCCATAGTCGAAGTAATTTCAAAACCCATTGATACTCAAATTGTGCATCTTCAAAAAGATGATTGGTACTGTCATATGAACTTCATTTTGAAGTTGGAAAACTAAATAAATGTTAAAAAAAACTACTTGGGGTTAAAGCAAACAATTTTGGAATGAATTCATTTCATTTAATGCAGAATACTTATATTGGTAAGTGTGGTCAGGAAAGTTTTGACTACAGATTTAAAATACGTATATCTACCTCGATCAGAAGCTGGAGTCAGACTGATAAAGCTTCTACATTTCTCACCTAAAAAAAAAATCAAATTCAGGATTATTTTGTGCTCTCTAACAATCTAAAGGAATAGATTAATAGACAGAAGAAAATGCAAAATCTATCATGTAAGCAGAAAGAGAGATGATCAAGAGAAGCTGGTTTTAATGTACACAGAGACCCTGAAACTTCAACCTTCTCCTGGAGCTTAATTAGAGAGTCCTCACAGACTTTCTTAAGGCAGAACCAGAGCTTGGAAAACTTAGAGAAAGGCTGTGAATTGATTTCCATGGGGTGGTAGCTGTGAAAGGCAGGATAGGAAAATTCCTCTGCAAGTCTGGATTCAATCCTCCCGTTGGGGCAGAGCTGCTCTCCTACAGCAGCAACGCTGCTGCTCACACAAATTCCCTCTAAGCTTCATTCCAATTTCTTTCTGTAAGCTTTGATTTTCAAGCCCATGTGATCTCCTGACCCCCCCCACCCCTCCCACCCCCCCCCCCCAGATGCTGTGAACAAAGCTCTCAGAATTAATTCTGCTCTGATCTGAACATGCTGGGTGTTTTTTTCCAGCTCCTGACTGCTCCAAGTCGGAAAACACGAGCTTCCAAACATGAGCTTCCATAGCAGATGCTCAAATTACACAACCCTGGTACCCACTGCATGGATAAAAGGTATTTTTGGACTTGTTTGCTCTGAACTTTGACTTTACCCCTTAAAACTGCAGGACTTACAAGAATTCTGGTAGAACTGGACCCTCAGCACAGGTGACTGTGAAAAAATTTGCATTTTATTGCATAGGTGACAGCAGCTTTGATTTCTCTGAAGTTCTGCTCTAGCTGTCATTTGTAACCTGACCAGGACAATAAAGGGAAAAACTCTGGTTTTGGTCTGGTTTTACAATAAATGCTTCAATTCTTGAACCAGCAATTCCCTTATACAACAATCCCAAATGAACTCGAAATTTCTGTAGTGGCAAGCTAATTTCATCCTACCAATATTCCCATATGCAGAGTGAGACCCAATTAAATTCCACCACTTATGGCTGGTGAGTCTCCAAATCATGTTTGAGCAAGGTGAAAATAATCCTCATCTGCTTGGATTTATGCAAGGTGAGATCACAGCAAGAAAGCAGAAATACCTGTGCTCAAGAGGAGATCCAGGAACTAATTTAGACCCTATGGATTTATTAGTGCAAATAATAAATGAATAAATAAATAAATAAATAAATAAATTAGTTTGCCCTTTTTAGGTTGCCATAAGGGGGATCAGGAGCAATCATTTAATGCAAGCATGTTCATTTTTGAATGGAATAAATGGAATATTTTTTATTAATGGAATAAAAACACTGGAAAAATGGAACACTTTCCTGATACAGTAATTTAACTTGCTGTTACAGTGAGAAGAATAAAAAAACCAAATAATCTTCATCTGTACCACAACCTGTGACCTAAATCAACAGCACAACCTGTCACTCTGATGTTCTTTGCAGAATTTAGTAGGAATTCTTTGGGAATTGAGTGGATTGTACCCTCTGAGACCCCCTTTGCCAGAGAAGAGCAGCTTTTTAAGGATACAAAACCGTGAAGATCCAATACCATAAAACCCTTTAAGGATACTTTTTAAGGATACAGAACCATAAGGATACAATGCCATGAAACTTTGTAAGGATACTTTTTAAGGATCCAATACCATCAAACCTTTTAAGGATACTTTTAAAGGACACAAACACCATAAAACACATAGGATACAGTTAAGGAGAGGGGAAGGCGACCCCAAATAAATCCGACAAGCTGTGATTACCCCCTTAACCAAATTCCCTTTTGGGAATGGCTTTACTCACCATCTTCATTGATCATTTCCTCACAGGAATACCAGATGCCAGCATGGAACCTCTTCTCCACGAACTTGTCATCGCCCGTCTCCCAGATGTACTGCACGGCCTGGCTGCTGTTGCCGTCGGCGCTGTTGAAGCGGATGCAGAGCTCCCCTTTGGTGTCCCCCTTGCAGAAGGGTTTGGCCACTTTCCTCGTCCCCTCACACCAGTAGCTGCTGCTGAAGGCGGTGATGGAGAAGATTAAAGAGAGGAGACTGAGGGAAAAAGCTGCCGAGGCTCTGTGCCGCCCGTCCGATTCCGGGGCTGAGGCTGGCATCCTCCAGGAGCGCACCGGGAATTGTTCTGGGAGCTCCCTCTTGGGAATTTAGCACCAATCTGCCTGGTGAGGCACCTGCCTGCCCTCACCAGCCCCTTCTTCATCCCTCTCAGGAAATTGTGCTGGCTTAGGAGTTTAAGGCAGAGAGCGGAGATCTGGGCATGGCCAGAAATCATGTGGCAGGGGAGATTAAGAATGAAGGACAGAGTTGCTTGGCAGCAATGTGGGGTGAAGGAAATGTGAGGAAGTGTGGCAATAAATGATAATTATGGATCATACAGAGAAGCCTTGGAAGTTCCCCAGTGTGAAATCACTGAAGTTTTATTTATTCAAACAAAACATGCCCATTTACCTTGCTCAGGGTGGAGTCAGACTGATGGGATCTCTGTTTCTCAGCGAAGGAATCAATTTAATCTCACAGTTCCAAACGCTGCTGTAACACTGAGCATTGTTTAAATTCAATACAGTTGTGACTCTTGCTATAAAGAAACTCGTGAGGAGCTAAAACTGGTCACTAGAAAGGTGACTGCACCTTTTCAGAGTTCCACCAGTGACAAACAAAAGTCAT